>PVHP010016150.1:0-14459 GCA_004024765.1 Zapus hudsonius | reverse complement strand
AAAAAAACATGTAAGCGAGGGACTGGAATGATGGCTTAGTGGTTAAGGCACTTGCCTGCAAAGCCTAAGGACTAGAGTTTGATTTCCCAGTAACCACGTAAAACCAGAGGCACAAAGTGGCATCTGGAGTCCATTTGCAGCAGTTAGAAGTTCTGGTATGCATTTCTCTCTGTCTCTCTTCTATCTCACTCTGCTTGCAAGTAAATAAAAATATTTTTAAAAAGCAAATATATATATATATATATATATATTCAAGAGAAATTGCTCTCTTTTTCTTGGCTTGTCAACACACAGATTGTTGACCCTCCAGATTTTGGTGAGCCCTACCCCCTCATCTCAGCCTCATGACTTAGACAGGAAAGAAAGCCTCTGACCCCTACTCCCACATGGGCTTACCAGTTCAAGGTACTTTTTTCATTTTCTTCTCTTAAGATGCTTCTTGTGGGCTAAGCTCAGACCACCTGGTGCTCATGTCCCCCCTTCATTGGTCCACAGACTCTCCCTTCCCTCACCTGACTTTAAATAAATATAATAACTAAATAATCATCCTTCTCAGTCTGTGTACACAATTCTTTAGTTAATTAAAAGATAAGAACTCAGGGTTCTGAGCTTAAGAACTGTCCTCGACTCCTTCCTGCTTCAGGTCCACTGAGATTAATGTTTATTTTTCTACTTACAGAAAATTGAATGGTGTGTTGTGCTCAAACTCACAATCATTCAAAGAACAGAATTTGTGCTACTTAATGATCATTTTTGTTGAGATTTATAGCTGTTAGAGGATTGTTAGAATACTAACAGTAAAGTGGACATCATTCATTAGCTCTCTCTTTGCACTCTTAGCTCCTTTAAATCCCCACACTAACAGAAAAATAAACATAAATGTGGCTTTAAAATAGCAGCTGAACAAATATTTCTCTAAATACTAATCTACATCAAATTTAGTAAGATTTAATATTTTCTTAACTTCAACTCAAGTCACATAATAATAGTGGAAAACGAATGAAATAGAGTGAAGATCTGGACTTAAACCCATCATATTTGTTCTACTCAGTTTCCCAACAATTTGGACCCATAGCAACAGATTGGGAACAAGAAAACTATAAAAATGGATCGAACAGAAAGTTTTCTTGAGCTCCTTGTGAAGGGGTTTGGGAAGGAAAGGCTTGGGGATACATTCTCAATATAAAATAAGAAGGATGAGGTGAAAGTGACAAGTATAATATCTGAGAAAACATCAAGTTTGAACCCACATTCTCAGGAGAGATTGGCACTCTCTATTGTTTCTTTTGCTGACCAGATAGATCAGTGTGGTAGTTTAAATAATGTCCCCCAGTAGATTCAAAAGCTTATTTTAATTAGAAATTGTCTCCAGCCAGTTCTGGATGGAGGAAGTGTGTCACCTTGGCCAGATCCTAGGGTTCAGCCCTAAGGTGTTTTTGGGGTGGGTCTGGAATTCTAGCTTTACATATGCAAAAAGCAGTCTGAGCTCAAGCCTGGAGTTCCTCTTGTTTTGCAAGTTTGGAGTGTGCTTGCTTGAGGTGCTGGTGGTGGGTTCTCTCTGTCTCTGTCTCTGCCTGGATCTGTGAAAGGGGGCCAGCCTTTTTTCCTTAACTTCCCCTGGGTCTGTTCCTTCAATAAACACTTTCCTCCCCAAAAATTGTGCCTGGTTTGGAGAGCCATCCCAGCGGTGTGTGACTGACTACGAAAATCAGTTTAGATGATAAATATTCTCTTTCCCTTGTGTGCTCTTACTCAGTCAATTAACCTATTTAACTCTTGCAAATAAATAAAATAAAAAGCCCAAGAAACATCTGCACCATACGGAAGAAGCCCTGCTGACTTCTATGCGGCTGTATTGAGATGAGGAAGATGTTCATTAGAAACCTGTCCAAGGAGGCCACACAGTAAGACATCTCTCTTTTTTTCTGAAACTGCAGCAATATGACAGAATTAATTATGGTTTTATGCATGTGGAAGACAAATGTAGAGTAGAAGATGTTCTATGCAACCTGTATCACCGCAGGCTTTCTGAGGGTGAATATCCATGTTGAAGCCAAAAAGGGTGAGAGCAAAACCCAATAAACTTGCAGGTGAAAAACACCTGTTCCACCTGCACCAAAAAGGAGCTTTCTGCTGTCATCAAATATGCCATCATTAAAGATTATGCCTTTGGACAAATGGAGTGGGCAGGGGCAATATATAGGCTATTGGGAGCCGTAATACAAACTTTCAAGGTAGTGTGAACCTGAGATAAATTTCTACCTGCAGCTGTATATGAAATTATTCTCTTCTTAATACCCTTCTCCAAGATATGGTTGGCTCTTTGAATTCAGTCCCTTGGGAACCTTGGAAGTTAATTTAACTGGGTTACTTCAATCTTTTTCATTTCCTTTCCTTCCTCCTGCCCATTTTCCTCTTCCTCCCAAGTTCCCATGCTTCTGGAGTTGCCCAGTCAGGAGGAGGAGAGTAAGAAAGAAGGGAGGGATGGAGGGGAGAAGAAGGAAGGAAGGAAGAACAAGAAAGAGTGAGTGTTGCTGACTCTTAAAAATGTCTGCACTTCCTTCCAAGTGTGTGCTGAGTCCTTTTCTGAAGCCTCTCCCTGTTTTTTTCTTTCCATTTCCCTGCTTAAATCCATGCTAAAACCATTCCCTAATAAACTTCAGCTTTGTACCGAAACAGGAAAACAAATGAGACAAAAAAGAAAGAAGGAAAGGAAAAGAAAAAAAAATTTTAAAGGCAGAAAGAGTAAATGTCATAGTCCACATATGAAAGGTTCAAGGTAACGCAGGTCTAAAGCCCTCGCTGTCAGCTTCCTCTTAAAGGATGAACCAAGAGAGTCAGTACAGTGAGTTAGCAATTTCTGCTACTGTTTGAAAAGTCTGAGCTAGGTCTAACATTTCTTTATGTTTAGAATTTGACTTAAGTCAAACATATCTCAGCCAGATTGCAACGACTGTCCTAGTCTATGAAGGTAGCACATGACCTTCAGAGCTGCCAGGCCTCAGAGAATCGGTCCAACAGTCCCAGCTGGCTTCAGTGATGCATACAGTTCACTGAAGTGATTTGCTGGTCAATTTGGCTGGTTATGTGCAAAGACACGGCCAACATCTGCACTAGGAGACAAGGAAAAATAAAACTAATAAGGGAAATCATGACCTAGCTTGAAATCCGCTTTCTAATTTATCAGAAAATGTGTTCTATTTCATTTTATTTATGTGTGTAAAGCTTGGCAGATGTAGTCTCTGAACGAATTGATTGCTGAGGAGACTCATCCTGGTATCATGGGTAAAACATTCTTCTTTTTTTATAATGTAGCTTCTAATTTTGACTCTCTCACATGATCTTAGATAAATAATTTATCTAATCCTCAGTTTCCTTTTCATGTAAAGAGAAGTAATAATTCCATCTTTGTAAAGTTAAATAAGTATTCTCATAGAACCCACAAATTTGGGGTTTGTTACATGATAGTAGAGGTGGCAACAGGAATATTAACAATCTGATAATGTTCTGACCTTTTCCCAATGAATATATAACTGCTTTCAAAGACTGGAAGATTCCTCTGATATTTTTCATCTGATTTTCTTCCTAGCTATGCCTCAATAGAAAAAGAAAGAGAAGGATGGCACCCGAGATCCACCATTTACAAAATTATCTAGTATCATTATCTAGTTAACTTACTTTGGGTTTGGGGGTTCTTATTTGAATCATTCAAGATGGAAATTTTCCCAAGCCAGATTCACTCTCCAATGCAGACAGGATGAGAGACGGTAAAAGGATATTTTGATCTTTTTATTAAGGGTCTTAATGAAAACTAACATCTGAGGAAATAAATACTCAGTGGTTTTAAAACCTTAATGAAGCTATCATGTTCAGATTCAAATTACCATTAAATATCATAAAGAATGTGTTTTATTTCCACTTAATGACAGCGCTGGCTTCTGCAGCAAGTAAACATCATCTAACTGGTGTTTTGAGCAGCCTATGAGTGAATAGGAGGCTATCCTAAGCATGTGGGCTAGAGACCAGGGATGAGCAGAGCACAACACTGACAATAATAGTGGCTGACAAATAGGAAACAATCAACAAAGGAATGATGTCAGTTCAAGTTCCTTTCCAGGCAGATAGAAAGTCAAATGCAACATTGTAAAATAGGGGGTGGGGGAGTGAGTGAGTCATGGAACCATCTTGGACAATGGAAACAATGGTCCCATCCTATGAAGGTCAGACTGTCTGAGGGAATTCATCAGAGAATGAAAAGAAAAGAGCAATAGCCCAACGCCTATGATACGGCAAGCAACCCTCATCCTTCTGGAGACAGTTCAGTGAGAACTGAAAAATCAGAGCCAGCCATGTAATGTGTGACTGGACCAAATCAAGGAGCTATGGGGGTGGTGTCCAGAGAGCTGGGAAGGAAGTGTGGGAATGCAGGGGCTGAGCTGGGAATTAAAACTTAGGTAATACCCAGCAAAATTGCAATGCACCTCAGAATTTAAGGAGTACCCAAATTCTTGTCTATAAAGTTAAAGAATTAAAATTATAGACCACCAGAGGATAAGGCATAGTAGGAGACTTTATTTAAAAGAGAATGGGAAGTTACAGAGTTCTCCAGCCACCAGTGCAGACAGAGCTCATGGGAGAGGATTTAACAAAATCTATGCTGTTTATCTAAACAAGCAGGAAAAGAAAAGATAACAGAGGGCTCCCATAATGAGGAAAAAGTTTCACGTGGGAAGATCTTGAGCCCCACCTCACCCCAGCCATTAGGCCAGGGTGAGGGAAGGCTTCTACTTCCTAAGGCCTGGAAATTTAGAAATCCTCCTCCTAGGACACCATGTGGGAAGAAGAGAGAATTACCTGTTCAGTGAGTATTCCCTCAGGTGAGCAGAGAGACAACTGGTCCATATCTGAACAATCAGTTTTAGCACCTAGGTTTGAGCTCTAGCTAGAAACACCTCCCACTCAAGAAAAGGGAGGTCAGGTTTGGAATCTATGGAACTTGCCCAAAACTGTCACAATGGCAGAAGAAACACCATGCCCAAAGGGCGCTTATTCCTGATTTAAAAAAAAAAAAAAAAAAGAGCACAGCTAGCTCAGTGTTCAACACATGTCGAGGCCAGCACACACTGAGGTGAGCATGAATCACTTGTGCACCTAGATGTGTCTTACACGTTCTCACTTCATTATTCTAGAGCAGTGAGAAGGAAGCATTTTACTCTGTAATCACATCCTAGAATCTAGAATATTAGCTTGTGAAGATTATGTTAATTTATGAGTCTCTTTGGATGTTATTTGGCTATTCACAATGGAAAAGAACATTTCAAACCTGCAATGTATAATGAGGCATAACTTACTGCCTTCCAAGTATACTAAACAAGAAAATTATCATAATATAACTGAAGTATATACCCTTACCAATATAGCATGAAGCTATTTGGAGGTTCAAACTGGAAAGAAAATTCTCATCATATATTCTCATCATAAATTTTCATCATAATAAGATATCGCTCCAACTCCACTGTCTTTCCAGAGAGAGCGATAAGGACACTAAAGTTGTAAGAATGAATTTTTTAAAAACCTGTTGACATTCTTATACTATCTAAAGGACGTTTTTCTTCTCCAAAATCATCACTTTGGGATATGCTATGCTAATTTCTCAAGGCTACCTGGATTGAGAATGTCAATCATTTCTTCTCCATTAACAGACTTCTCTGAGAACCTGAGGACCTACGTCATCTACAGCTTTGTAGCTCTGCACAGGTCTCAGGCTCTGAACACCTAAAATGCAAGCCTAGTGGAATTAAGCAAGATCCATCTCTGAATCTACTTATTAGGGAACCCAAACTATGGCATAAGGCACAAGAAGTGTGTTAGAGTAGGGGAGAGTAATGTTAATCAAGAAGAGTCTTGGCATTTAAAAGTCAACTTTTTTCTAGATTTGAAGCCATACCTCTGTGATTGTCCTATGCTTATTTATTTTTTTTATTAACTATTGAACTAAAATAGCAAAGAACGGTTTTGCTATAAGCAAAAACGTGACCATGAGGACTTGGTCTTATTTGCCAAAATCATGTAAATTTTCCATTGCATTAGCATATCTTTATTTTCTATGACATTCCATAAATTAAATGTTTTATTAACTTTTCCCCAATATCTTGAAATAAAATTAAAACCATAGTTACCCTAAGAAAAAATGTCTCACAGCTTTCTTTTATACCATCTTACTATATGTACTTCTTAGAAAACTTATATGAAAATTAGTTGCAACGATGGACGGCAAGAGACAGGAAGGATGTAAAAGAGTGTGAACCATATCACATAATGAAAGCATGGCTTTATCTTCTAAGACTGGGCTCCATAGCTGCCATTGTCAGCTGTGTTCTATGATTAAGCTGTAACTAGCTAAACTCAAAGTAGGAGGGGGAGAGCAGAGCAGGTCTTTGTTTCCATTATATTTTCTGCCTGCCTATGGTGGAAGCAAGGGAACAGGGATCACATTGTCTGTCAGTTTCAGGAAAATCTCACCTGAACAAAGAGCTCAAAGCTCACTATCAGTATCAAATCAAATCAACCCAAGTGGCCTCATTCTTCTATTCATTCTGGGAAGGCTACCTTGGAAGTAAAAGCCACTGAAATAAGACCTATAATACAAAAAGAAAAAAAAAACATTCTGAAGGAAGGTCATGCCAAGGTAAATGGAAAAGCAAACAGCAGTAAGTCTTCTGCTTTCTACACTTTTATATGAGAGGCTGTGGTGGAGAAACTGACAGTTCCTCATATGTTCTTAAAAATGTATCAATTTATAAATAATCTGTCAATCAATTAACTCCTACTTGATAAAATATTTAAATAATCATTTCAGTAACTCAACTGATGTCTAG
Source organism: Zapus hudsonius (assembly GCA_004024765.1). Classification (NCBI taxonomy): domain Eukaryota; kingdom Metazoa; phylum Chordata; class Mammalia; order Rodentia; family Dipodidae; genus Zapus; species Zapus hudsonius. The sequence continues at coordinate 7,581 of PVHP010016150.1, read as the reverse complement.
TGTTGATTTCCTTTGTTATATTTGGAACATTTATTAAATCTAAATCCATGTAGGACTATGCAGAGATTCCATCATGGCCTCACATCAGGTTGAAATTAAAATATTTCATTACTATTTACAGCAATCAAAAGTGGAAATAAGAGTAAAATTGCTGAAAGATCAAAAATGTAGAATGTTGACATACATAGCAAAAACATAACTAATTATTAATTGATTTCTTAACATTATGAGTTAACATTTATAATTTTATACTAGACCTTTTTTATTAAATTAGTGATTCATTCTATTGGTCATATTGCAGAAATACCCAGTGACAAAAGACAGAGCCACTTTGACAAGAGGAGAGTGAAGTTTTATTTTAAGCCTGGGCCCAGGGGCTCAAAGGTCAGGAAGAAGGTCTTGGGCCCCGCACCCCAGTTGACAAGGGGTTTTATAATCAGTACAGAGTAGGGTATGTGATATTCCATCACCTAGCAGCTTACACATTTACAATAGGTTTCAGGAAATTCAGATATTCTCCCAAGGTATTCCCCAGCCTTGTCTCTTCCTTATCTCACAGAACTTCAGAGCTCTGACAGTTTTCCACTTCATGCAATGAGATTAGCCACCTGGCAGACAAACATCACTAGGATGTAACAGTGAATAAGGGGGAGGGGGGCAGTGAGCTCACATTCATTTTGCTACAATATCCCCCCCTTCTTCACCTGGATTATGAATCTTCATATCCTTTTAATTTTAGTGAAACCTCCTGGTATTCTTGGCAAACTATTTGGAATCTTACTGCTTTTAAACATTAATAAATATTTGATTCACATAGAAATAGCATTTTCCCTGCTGTTAGCATAGGGCTGTCAAAATCTACCTGATTCTGTGAAGCTATATAGTTTTGCTGGATAATGTTTAGATGTTTCTTAATCTGGGTTGATAATTACCTATATATATATATAGATATCTATCTATCTCTATCTATATATATATAGATATAGATATATATAGATATAGATATAGATAGATAGATAGATAGATAGATATAGATATAGCTAAACAGAAGGACAAGTGCCTGTCTATGACCTTTAAAACTTAACACGATATAATCTGCTTCAGAATCTAACCAGACATTGCAAACACCAATAGGACTGGGTATAGTGTCCAATTAAAATTTTCAGGCTTCTGTCATGTGTAGTTCAGCCAGACCAGAGTAGAGCTGAGGTCTTTTCCTCAGGGACAGGTTTTCATCAGGGCTTCATCTGTATACTCCTGGTGATGTGTTGGCTGTCACAACTGGCTGAGGATGCTGTCTTCTTGACTCCCATGAGACACCTATATTATTATAAGTATAGGCCTAATTTCTTAGGGGTGTGTGGGTCCCTTGTGTAATAAATTTAAGGGAATACCCCCCAGTGGCAGAAGAATCTGGCCAACTCTGTAAATCTAAGCAAAGAGACATTGTTAATGACTAATATTACCAATACCAACACATGTGAACAGTCAGAGTTCCCTAATGTTGAGCTGCAGATTTAATAAGACACAGCAAAGAAAGATTGGACTAGTATAAATTAGTTAACTATCAGATAAACATGACCAATAAGGGCAATCCTGCAATTCAATTTAAAGGCAAAACAGTGGCTGACTAATCAGGACTGGACAGAAGCAGAAGAAAGTATAGGTTTCTGTAAGCCTGTATCAGACAAGAGAACCCAGTATTTGAGTCTTTGTTAGCATTGTAATATTCTCTTACTGAGTGTTTAAGACCATGCAGGCAGCCAAACTGAATAATACATTATATTTTTAGAGGTCAGTAATGGCTCTATAGGAGAGACTCTTGGAGTCCTGTGAGGAGCTCTGTGACTCTCAGCATTGTGTCATCTGTTAGGATAAGTCAAGGCCGTGCTGACCATGTGGTATTCCCGCTCTTGGGAGCCTGGAGTATCAGTCTCTCCTGATGCGACTTTCCATGTGGCATTCCCGCTCTTGGGAAGCCTGGAGAATCAGTCTCTTCTGATGGGACTTTCCTGTTACAGATACACTTACTTGGAGTCTATCTCTGGATTTTCTCAACTTCCCTGATCAGGAAGTCAGACAACACCAGTGGCTAGGAGACAGATCATCTCCTGTGGCCTATGACCTGGGAGTAGGAACCAAAATATTGGTTATCCTTTTGACTCCGCTGTTTCCAATTGGCTTTGGTCTTTACCTGTGGTCATTAATCACTTAGAGAGATTATATTAATCTGATTAGCAAAATGTAGTTAAAGAAATACAGAATGTATTTAGTTAGGTGACAGTTTAAGCCACCTCTGGAACATAGAAAACAAATATAAGTATCTTGTCAGCTGTAATCACAGGCAGAGCATGTTAGTATCCTTAAGACTGTACCTCATAAATAACTTTAAATCAACTGATTTAGCCCAGAAATTACATTATAGGAAAAGTCAGCATAAAATTTTGGCATCCTTGGCTACTAAAAATAGAATCTTGGTAGTCCAGAATTGCATATATTTGTTAACCTAGACTGATCTCACTCTCCGATGGAGATTGTGTTTTATTTTTCAGGATGCAGCTAGAGAGCTGTGGCCCATCTAATCCTATCATCCAACTGTAGTCAGATAACTGAGATCCCGGCAAGAGATGAGCCACCACATTCATATTGTGGAGGATCCATATGGAACCCCACAGAGAAAGACAGGATGGACAAGGGACCCACAGCCACAGCCATTCAATCAACACAGGATAAGCCAGGATGACAGAAACCAACAATTTTCGACACAAAGACCCCCAAGGCTCACAACATTAAAGCAGCCTTAATACTCACCCACCACAACTCAGGAAACTGAGTGGAAGAGGGGGCGGAAAGATTGTAAGAGCCATGGGGGGGGGACTATCCAGAGGCATGGCACCCCTCAGTAACAACACACTTGGGACAGGAGAACCAGGCTGATTATTAGGCTATCCATGGTCCCCTGCCACAAGGACTGATACAGACGACCAACGGAGGAGGATATCCAGCTGATTGGGGATGGGGAGGGGGGCATTGGGGAATTGGGGATAACAACTCATTTTTGCCCACTAAATAATGTAACTCATTATGGACAATAAATCCATATTTTAAAAATCTTGGGCATCCTTGAAAACATTTCTGACTAGTCTGTATACTTATGTAGGTACCAATCATCCTGAAGAAACTAGAGTTTAAATTATTTTCTCTAACAAGTTAACTTTGACTGAGACAATGTTTACACACATTTAAATAAAACAAAGCCCAATCTTTGTTGAACTAAATCAGCCTGACTCCATCAAATATTACAGATATTTTGACTTGCATACTTAGCAGGTTCTCAGAGCAGGAGTTTTCTTAATTCTCTTAAAACAAAATTATGATGACTAGATTATTTTATAAGACTTAGATGTTAACATCAGTGATGGGCAGATGACAGAGCCAGGATGAGCAAAACAGGAACCATTATAACATTAGTGTTTTCAATTATGTTTAGATACACTCTAATAACAAAACAGCAAACCCATAAGGGCACAGAAAATTTACATTGCAAAGATAGCATTGGGCATGGCAAAGCAGATTGAAAAAATACAAGATTTAAAACAAACAAGACAATATCAAACTCTATCTCCAGGTCTGATAATTTTAACAAGTCTCCTGAAGTTTTAATTTTTACCCTCTAGTTCATCTACTCACAGTCTGGGAGAAATTCTCCTGGGTGCTGGCAGCTCTCCACCATAGCCATCCATAATCATGGCACTCACTGGTCTCCATTGGTACTCACAGTTCATCCTTATGGCTCCATCAGACCATGCAGGCAATCCAACATATCTGCTTCACATTGTCCATGGCAAAAACCATGTTGTAAATCTTAAGATTCTCTCCTTCTGTGTTTGTTATAATTCATAGTACCAGGCGGGTTACCAACTTGTTAATTCAAGGGGAATAAAATGGACTTTGGAGAACAGGAAACTTTCTTCAGCATTCAGGCACCTGACTTCAAAAGAGTCTGCATTCTTCCTGCTGCCCAAATGCAGATCACCTGGCCCAATCTTAATGGCTGTTATCTCTCAAACAATCCTGGCTGAACAGGCAACAGTTTTAGCCCAGAGATTTCCCCCCCTTTTTTTTCCTGTGCCATCTCCATCTGCTCACATCAGCAGCTCTGCATGAGTTTTCAGGACACACAGGCAGGCAGAACACAGCAAGTCTCTCATACAAACTGCTTCTGGAAAAGTCCCAACAAAGTCCTTTCTCATCCTTGTAAGCCTTCAAAACATATTCATTTGTGGAGGACACCTGGATCAAACCATTACAGTCTGCCCTTGCCCCCCCCAAATAAGCATACATGATGTAAGATATAACACATTCAGTTCGACTTTAGAGGTCCCTACCGTTTCCATCCTAATGAGTCTGATTAAAACTTTTAAGATTCAGTTTATATATTTTGTCTCCTTTATATATGATATCTGTATATCTTTAAACTTCCTGTTTACATTTGCTGACATCATTAGTCACATAATTTTCACCTTAAAATCTATGTAACCATTCTGTAATAATTATCTTTCTATCATCAAACATTTAACATCCAGCATTAACTTTTCCTCTGGTTTATCTTTCTAATCAACTTATCACATTACAATTACTATCCGAACTTTTATCAAAGACATTTTTCATTGTACAGATATAGATATTATCATGTATATTCTCCTGTATTCCATTGAGAGCCTTCTTTAGTAGGTTTATTACTGTATCAGACAATCTCTGTGGGAAAGGCCAAATCTCTGACTATTCTATACCATAAAGCTTTAAACATAACAACATAATATAACATAAGTGCCTGTTTCATGTCATTAAGAAGCTTTCTAAGATAACCTTTGCAAAAGAGTAGATTAAACTTGACTTATAATATCTATCCATAATATACACGTAAGATTTACCATTTACTAATGTTGGAACCTTTTTCTTAAGCTCTCTGAAGCACATGTTTCAAATATGAAAACAGGTTAGAATATACTTCTGAATTCAAGCACAAATCTTTAGATCATTTTTTGTTGGCAGTTCCATAAACCCATAGAGAGATACAGCAACTTTTAAAACAGTTACAACAAACTTCTTATAAGCCCCCATCTGTCTGTAATAGCTTGGGACTCACCCATTTTCATCCTGGACTCAGCGTTCTGATATTTCCCATATTTGTAGGCTCCCTGGTTCAGCAAAGCAGAGAAGCCAAGTAGGCAGTGCCACCAGAAATGTCTCCAGGTGTGGGCTCTGATCTTGTGAGCAAAGGGGCCCTGATATCCACCAACAGAGGAGGGCAGGGTAGCTAGAACAAAGCAGCACACTGGCACCCATAAGCACCCCAATAGAAGTGGGATTTTTATTCCCCCCCCCCCTTCTAGTGCTCACCTGGGATCTGTCCCCAGTATCTATCCTGATCAATTTCCAGCTCCTGGGAAGCACAGCAAAATAGTGTAAACCTCACAGTGAAAGCTGCATTGCAGCCTGTTTCCTCTTCTCAGATCCCATGCTTCTAGCATTAGTATAGAGGCAGAAGAATTTTCATAAGACCCCCCTCAGATCTTGCCTAAGAATTTCCTCTATATTAAGTTTAGAGGCCTTCACATTTTTTAATCTTGATATCTTTTAAACCCTTTTATCTAATGTCAGGCTTTGGAGTGATAGAATTCCTGATTGCTTAATCAGTCTTTTTCTTTCCTTTAGTGGCCTTGGGCTTAGCCCATCCCCCCTTCTCTGGCAGGTATGTGGGGGTGACAGGGCTCTGGCCTTGAAGCTTTTGTTCTAATTCAAATTAAGTTGTTTTCCCTGGACAGGGAGAGATTTGAATTTTCTCTATTTCTCCATTTTATAACTTTTTCTTATATTTTCTCTGTCTACAAGAGTCGCTGTCTGAGACCCACAAAAGAGGGAGCTCCTATTAACAGGATAGAATCACAAGAAGGATGATTGTATGCACCCTGCTAGCAGAAGTACAGAAAGGGCATAAATCCCTTCAAAATTCTCATTTTCCATGTACTGCATTTTTTATACCATATCTTTTTGAATAGTCCTTCTTAGAGTTAGTGATCATGTAACCTAAAAAAGTGGGCTTGCTGACAGATATACCCATAACAATAAAGCCATAACTTCCATAAAGACAGAAACTTCCTGCACAGAATATATAATCTGCAGCCTCGGAGCTGAAGGCCAAACACATACATACATACAGGTTTAAGAAACAAAGAGTCCAGGACATAAGACAGCAAGTAGGCAAATTCAGAGGGCTGGGTTTACAGGAACTGTTCAGAAGAAACTACCATCTATAGACTAGCTGAAGGGTGGTCTAGCCTTTGTGTCCTCAGTACAGACACACAGACAAAACAAGACAGCACACAGAGATATGACACACAGAACAAGAACACAATCATTAAACAGTTTCTTATTTAATTTTCATTAAAACTTGGTGGAAATACTTTCCATTAAAACCTGGCCTAGCTAGCTAGCATCCTAGTGACCAGAATCACTTTGGTCTGGTAGGGGGCTGCAGCCTTGGAACTATGCCAAGGGTAGTTATCCACCCTGCAGTGGATCAGGCCCTGCGTAGTGACACCATTCAGTTTTCCTGAGGCTCCTACCTGGTTCTGACAGCAGTCCAGACTCCTGTCTCTCTCTGCCATTCGGGGGTCCCAGTCCGGGGCTCTGCAGTCCTCTTTCCACCTGGAAAGGAGACCCCAGGATCACATAGGGGGGTGCGCACTTCTCTGTTTCCAATGGCCTCAGTGTACTGCAGGGTCCCGGAGTGGTGGCCCCTTTTTACCCAACAAACAGGTTATGGCTGTTCAATCTCACTGGGGCCTCCAAAATGTTGCAGAAATACCCAGTGACAAAAGACAGAGCCGCTTTGGCAAGAGGAGAGTGAAGTTTTATTTTAAGCCCGGGCCCAGGGGTTCCAAGGTCAGGAAAAAGGTCTTGGGCCCTGCACCCCAGTTGACAAGGAGTTTTATAGTCAGTACAGAGTAGGGTATGTGACATTCCATCACCTAGCAGTTTACACATTTATAATAGGTTTCAGGAAATTCAGATATTCTCCCCAGGTATTCCCCGGCCTTGTCTCTTCCTTATCTCACAGAACTTCAGAGCCCTGACAGTTTTCCACTTCATGCAATGAGATTGGCCACCTGGCAGACAAACATCAGTAGGATGTAACAGTGAATACTGGGAGGGGGGGACAGTGAGCTCACGCTCATTTTGCTATAATAGTCACACTATCATCCTTGACTACCAATATGAGTTTCTTGTAGAAATCTAATTGATAATGGTACAACATTGGGAAAGATTTATCTTGGACAATTCTGGGTCCTGGAGAAAGAAAAACTATCAAGAGAAATCAGTACCTCTGCACTCATATCTCTACCTGTCCTTTTCCTAGCCTCATTGGAAGGTCTCTTAAGAATCTATTAATTTGGAAACATTCACCTCCCCCAAGGAAATTTTGGGCCTTAAAATTCCCAGAATAACCCAACCACTCTGGGAAAGTTCTCAATTTTAAAAAGCTTAGTTTATGATATTTCTGACTATATATTCACA
>PVHP010016149.1:0-36354 GCA_004024765.1 Zapus hudsonius | reverse complement strand
AATATCCAGGAGGCTGCTGGGCTTGTTGTATGCCAGTGGAAAAATTGCCCTGTCCAAATAGCTCATCAAAGCCCCAGGGAATATTCTGTTGGCCTTGATTATTTTTAATTTGTTGGAGACATTCATCCCTATAAAGTGCCTCCCACTGAAGGAACAGGGTACTGGGGAGGGAGGACCTGCATATATCTCTCCAGTCTTGTGGAGTGTTAAGCGCCCCACAAAGACTCTGGAGAAGGGATTTAGTCCAAGGAGCATGAATTCCATCTTCCCTGATTGCCTGTCTTAATTCTTTTAATTCACCTGCTTGATAGGGATACCAGTAGGACGGTTTCACTCTCATGGGCTGAATATTTACAGGAAAAGCCGAGACAGGCTCAGGGTCTTCTGCTTTATTAGCCCAATTTTGATCTCGAGTTTTACATAGCTGTTGGGAAATTGTTGGTGGATTAGGGCAAACAGAGGAGGTGACCTGTTTAATTTTTGGAATTATTGGTTCCTCAGGTATTGTGGGAATATATGGTGGCAAAGGTGGATAAATAGATCTGGGCACTAAAGGGTTAACATCAGCACTTTGGTCTGATCTGGGCACACTGAAGGGTTAACATCAGTGCTTAGGTCCGAAAGGCTGGGGGGTGCGCCTGAGGTGTCAGCCTGCAGCTGTAATGAAGGCAGGAGTGCTGCCTGTGAGACTGAAATTTGAGCTCCAGGACCTAAGAATTTTTGCCGAATTTCCTCTATAGCCTGTTTTAGGGAGCTAAATTCTGTCATTAGGTTATCCTTAGAGCTTTTCTCATCAGAATTAGCCTCATTTTGTAACTTAAGATCAGCTTCTGTTTTAGAAGGAGTTAGACATTGCCTGATAGCTGCTATTATTGGGAGAAAGGAGGGGGAAGGGGGATTTCCTTCCTGGATCTCCTTGTTTCTGGCTAGATATGCTACACGGGTCCAAATTTCTGCATCATGGAAGTCACTAGCATTCATCCAGGGAGCTACAGAGAGCACTTCCTCCCAGAAGGAAGCAGCCTGTCTTTTGGAAAGGTCAAGTCCCCCTGACTTAAGAAGTGCCTTTAACTCCTTCACTGGAGAATTCTTCTGACGGGTAGAGGAGTTCCCCATGATAGAAAAGATATGAAACGCCAAAGCCAGTGGGCAACGTTCCCTTATCGACCAGCAATAAGGGGGATTCCCCAAAAGCTCAGACGTAAGCCTGTCCACAAACTTCAGAATACTGGTGGCCCCCCAATGGGATTTAAGTGGCCAATGCGTTGCCAGTTTTAATCAAGATAGAGATTAAGATAGAGTGGTCACAGCCAACACCGAGATGGGCTGTCGGGGTCAGTTTAGCCAGCTAAGAGCCTTCCTTCCCTGCTGAAGAGTAGCCTCAGCCAAGAGATATCAGTTGCTGCTTAGCCTTAGAAAAGTCCCCCGTGATGGCATGGACCGAAAAGAAAGTAAAGAAAAAAGAGTGCCAGCCCTCAGAGTGTGGAGGCCAGACCCCAGATACCCTCCTGGGGCCTATGTCCCTTGTGTGAAGGGAGACTCACGTTCCCTGCGTATTCCAGAGATCCAGCTGCTCAGACTGTAGAAGGCGGATGCCAGCTGTGGTTTGCTGGGCGTCTGTCTGTCTTCTTTGGGGATCCGTCATACACGTTGGGTTGCCAGCTCTGGGTCCGTGGGTTAGTTAGGGAGTTGCAGCATGCATCAACTCCCTGTTCACCCACGGGGGCTGGGTGAGCAGTGGCTTGGAATAGCTGTGAGCCGAACGAGAGATGAGACTCTCGGGAGAACATGGCAGTGGGCAATTCTCATTTTATTGTATAGAGAGCAATTGCTTATATAGAGGAAAGTCAGAGGTAGAAGCATAGGAAGCAAGGAGATTGGCAGGGGCCAGTATTCTTTGGATATCTATTTTGCATAGATAGATTGATGGGGCTATGTGACTATACATGGACATGTATAGAATTGTGATGTCAGTAAAGGAAATGTAACCTTATTGCTTAGGTATGTTATTGTAGCTGGACTAAGTTAGGCTTTAAATTGCCTGCTAGTCTCAGGGGACAGTTGTGGCCTGACTGGGGTGTGGAGTGCTCAGGATTGCTAAGATTTATAGGGGTCCTCAGACTTTGCCTCAACTTCCTTATAAGGAGGAGACAGTCCCAGAAGCCTGCCAGACTCAGCAAAACCCTACATCCTCCATGCCCCTCAGCAGGGTCCCACAGGGAATCTGATTTTTTACTAAATCTGGAGGATAGATCATAAAGTCCACCCGTATCTGGGATTGAGGTCATAGCATGTTTGACTTAGGACATCAGGGGGAGTCGTAGATCAGTGTCAGTCAGACACCAGTTCTAGTCTGTTAGTTTTCTGAGATATCAGGTATGTGGCATCTTTTGGTCCCCTCTGAGCCTCAATCCCTCTGTTTTATTAGGGTCTTGCTCTAGCCAATGCTGACCTGGAATTCACTATGTAGTGTCAGGGTGGCCTTGAACTCACGGCAATCTTCCTATCTCTGCCTCCTAAATGCTGAGATTAAAGGCTTGTGCCACCACACCCAGCCCATTTTTATTTTCTTAAATATTTTATTTATTTGCAAGCAGATATATATGGAGAGAGAGAGAGAGAGAGAGAGAGAGAGAGAGAGAGAGAGAGAGAGAGAGAGAGACGGGTGCACCACGACCTCCAGCTGCTGCAGACCACTGACTGACTCTAGATGCTTTACGTGGGCATAGGGGAATCAAAACCCAGGTCATTAGGCTTTCCGGCAAGCACCTTAACTACTGTGCCATCTCTACAGTCCCCTATTTTTACTCTGAAGGCAGAGGTAGGAGGATCGCCATGAGTTCAAGACCATCCTGAGACTACATAGTGAATTCCAGGTCAGCCTGGGCTAGAGTGAGACCCTACCTTGAAAAGTAAAACAAAAAAAATATTGCCAACCTCTGCCTCCCAAATGCTGGAATTAAAGGCATGTGCCACCATAACCTAGCTGATGTTGATATTTTATTCAAATCCTGTAAACATACCCCAGTTGGATGGGCTTGGTAATAAGTGCACACCTGAACTGAACACTCAGGAGGAGGATGGGTTTTGCTATTATGGGAAACTGAGTAGCACCAAAGAAACAGTAGGGAATCAGAAAATTTATTTATGTGAATATGGATTTGTAGGAAAAAAAACTTCCAAAGCCTGAGTAATCAGCTCTGATAGCTCAATGTTTTTATAGACAATATGGCAGGAAGTCTGACATCATCTTTAATTCTTTACACAATTGGTGGGTTATAAGTTTCTAAGGTTATATGATCTAGGGGCACAAACACAAAATTCCTTAGCAATCAGTCAGCGATGAAGAAATAACAAATGTAGAACAGAAAGCTGTTTGTCCAAGGTTGTGTTTACTCATGGTTTGGTCTTGTAAGATATCTCACTGACCCAGGATGGGACTCAGTGACACAGTTGTGCTGGGATATGACAAGAATAGGACAAGGCTGTTGACATTCTTTTCACTTTAAAATCTGAAGTGTTTACAAAATATTGCTCAGGATAGAAAGGGGAGAAGGACTTTAGTTTAACTGAAATCTCAACCCCATTGTTATCTCTTCAAAGAGTGCCAATTGCTCCAACTGGATCATGGATCTGGTTCAGATGAGGTGCTCCATGCTGTGAGTAAAACAGTGTTAGGTTTAGTGAAGAGGTGCAAGGGGGTGGAAAGCAGGTCTCAGTCAAGACTCTTGACCATCCTAGGAGAACTCCAAATAGAGAAGGAGTGACCAGGATCCAGAATTTCCCGGGGTCTGGGTTGGTGGGTGTGAGGCCCTGGCACTAGGCCCCCAGCACACAAAGAGGAAAGAGGTGCTCCATCTCATCTGTTCACACCAAATGGCACAGGGTGTCTTCTACTCCAGGTACAACTTTTATATCCTCTGGATGGTTAAGGTGCCCATAGCAGGAGCTATAAAAATTGCTCATTGGATAAAGGTGCTTCTAAAGCCTGAAGGCCCATGTTCAATTCCCTAGTACCCATGTAAAGCCAGATGCACAACATGGTGCATGTGTCTGGAGTTCATTTGCATTGGCAGGAGGCCATGGCATACCCATATTCTCTATTTCTCACTTTCTCAACAAATATTTTTTAAATGTTGCTCTAAGCTGGTCGTGGTGGCACACACCTTTAATCACAGAAGGTAGGAGGATCACTTTGAGTTTGAGGTCACCCTGAGACTGAATAGTGAATTCCAAGTCAGCTTTGGAACAAAATCCTACCTCAGAAACAAAAAACAAAAGATGCCTTAAGCAGGTAGGGGAAAGTTAGTGGTGACAAGAATCTTAGGAACTAACTTCATCAAAAGAGGAGCCTGATGGTATCACCCCTAATCCAATCTCCATGGGTGACATTGTCCAGATTCAAACTCTATTAATCCAGTGATAGATTTGATTAGTAGTGGAAAAATCCAGAACACCTCTAAGACCTGAAGGAGGTGGGCCCCTTTGGAAGACGTTGATTATATAAAGTTGATTATTTTCCTAAATCATACTGGTAGTGCTGCAGCAGAAACTGACACCCAAGCCAGGGAAATTGACAAGGGAAGGTAAGATTTTTTTAGGATGAGAAACAGTAGTAAAGGGTTACCAAATTCTTGGTAAGTTCCTATTGCCCCAGTCTTGTACTCTGCTGGTGAAATACTCATTCTAGAAGGTTCTGGACACTGTGGGGATCCAGGTCATGCAAGAAGCTCCAGAAGTTATAGGGCAATTTCCCCCCTAGAAAAGATGAGGAGCTGTCAGTAAGTTACATTATTTCTCAAGCCTTCTTTGATTATCTCCAAAATGGAAAGTAAATAAACTCTAACAGTACAAGATGACTTTCATGAATTATTCGGTAAGTAAAGTGGAACCATGTTGAAGCCATAAAGGAGGAGTCTGTCATTTGTGACTACATAGGTGAATCTGAAGGACTTTATACTAATTGAATATAATAAGCACTGGGAAACAAATACTGTGCCAGTTAGTGAAGCCAGTACTTGGCTCTTACATTCTTTCTGTCACCCTTTCTGCAATGGTCCTTGAGCCTTGGAGGGTATGATAGAGAAGTCTCACTGTCACTTGTCAGCAGTTTGGTGAGTTTTAAGTCTCCACAGTGGTCACTGCCATCTGAAAAAAGAAGCTTAGGTTTTTACTACCTAATTTTAGGCAGGAATTCCCTCCCATGGAGTGGCCTCAATTCCAATTAGAAAATGGTTGTTTTCCCCATAACAGACATGCCATAAAACACCATATTTATTTATTTTTTTGTTTTTTTTTTTCAGGGTGGCCTTGAACTCACGGCGCTCCTCCTTCACTTGCCTCTCAAGTAAACGTGTGTGCCCCCACAACCAGCTTCATTTTCACAAAAATATAAGCAACTCCGGCTAATCTATATGGAGAGAAATCAAGTCAGTATCACTTGGGATATACCCCAATAGATTCAAGAGTTTACTAAAGTTTGTAATTTTTCTCAAGCCTCCTGACTGGAGGAGGTGTCACCTTGGCCTGTGTGGATGCTAAAGTCCAGCCCTAAGGTGTTTCTGGGGGTGGATCTTGAATTCTAGCCATAGATACACAAAGAGCAGTCTGAGCTCTGCAGAGCTTACAGTTTGCTGTATGTGTGCTGGTGATGGGTTTCTTTCTCTGCTTGGACTTGTGTGAAAGGGGGCCAGCCTCACTCACCATTATGGAACTTCTCCGGGATTCAAAGCTTCAATAAATCCTTCCCTTCCATAAACTGTGCCGGTTTGGAGTTTCATCCCAGCAGTGTGTGCCTGACTATGACAGATGGTGTAGGGGAGGATCAGAGGAAGTATAAAGAAGCAACAGAAATGTGATTGTGTTATCATGTCAGAAAGGTATAGTTCATATCATGTACTCTAATCATACACTTTAAACATGTGTATTTTATATCAACTGTCATTAAAGGTTAAAAAAATCTGGTCTTCTATCTTGTCAGGACTTCAAAGGCAGGAAACAGAAGAAGGGAGGGCAGGAAAGCTCCTATAAATGGTAGAATCAAGCAGAAAAAGGAACAGGAGAAAATGTGAAAGGAAATGTGGTAGTTTGAATGTATGTCCCCAGACTAGACTTGCCACTTGAGTCTCCAGCTTGGTAAGAGGTGTGTTACTGGAGGTGGATCAGAGGTTGGGCCCTAAGTATTTTTTTTTTTTTTTTGGTTTTTCGAAGTAGGGTCTCACTCTAGCCCAGGCTGACCTGGAATTCACTATGTAGTTTCAGGGTGGCCTTGAACTCATGGTGATCCTCCTACCTCTACCTCCTGAGTGATGGGATTAAAGGCATGCACCACCACACCCGGCCCTAAATTTTAATAAAAACTTAAAAAATAAAATAATGTAATGGGGCTGGGTATAGTGGCACATGCCTTTAATCCCAGCACTTGGGAGACAGAAGGACTGCCGTGAGTTGGAGGCCAGCCTTAGACTACATAATTAATTCCAAGTCAGCCTGGGCCAGATTGAGACCCTGCCCCAGAAAAAAAAAAAAAAGAAATGGGCCAAAATCCTGCCTCCTCTGTTCTAAGTAAATGAACACTGTGAAATTCATAAAGGGAGATAATTGCTTGTAAGTGCATGTCTATTTTCATTATGGGTCAGAAATATTTGCATATCACACCAGAATTTGACAATTGGGATCCTGAGTGTTTTGTACATGTGGAAAGAGTAAATTCAGAATCAAAATGTGAAAAATTGATAGGAATACTGCCAGTCCTTTCTTCTCCCAGGGTGACCTTAAATTTGAGATCTGAGGAATATTTTCTTTTCCTTATTAATACTACACATGATGATTAGTGTGCATTTTTCATGTAGACATCAGGACACACTGATCTGTGACCTTCCCTTGCTGTCCAGAGCTCTTAAACTTTAGCATTGAGGTCCATCTAGGACAGCAAAGCTCATGGGTACTCAGTTTACAATTTTCCCATGAAAGACATGGTACCCATGTGTCCTAAACATTCTTTTCAACAACACAAAGGCCTTACAAATGAGATACACATATCTGACCCAGGATTCAAGAGGTCACAAATGCTCAGATACTGGCTTATTTCTGGGTCTTTAAAAGCAAATTAGAACACCTTCAGACATGTATTTGTGCAAAAGTTAAAGTGTATTTAGATGTTTGCACTTCTTGCTTTTCCTCATCACATTAAGCAGAGCTGCTTCCACTGTGTCATCATGAAAATAAATAAACATGACATCTGTAGTGGTTTGATTCAGGTGTCCCCCATAAACTTAATATGTTCCAAATGTTTAATCCCAAACTGATGGCAGTTTTGGGATTGAGTGTTGTTAGGGGCATGTTATGGGGGTTCTAGCCAGTTTCCCCTTGTCAGTGTTTGGCATACCTTCCTGCCACTGTTTGCCATGCTATGGCAGAGGTGATGTCCACCCTCTGCTCATTTTCCTTGCCATGATGGAGTTTCCCCTCGAGACTATAAATCAAAATAAACCCATTCCTCCCATCAACTGCCTTTGGTTGAGTTCTTTGTCATAGCAATGGGAAAGCTGACTACAACAGAGTGCTTACAAACAACTCAGACATTATTAATTCAATAAAGTGACTGTGATGGTTAGGTTTTGTTGTTAACTTGATCTTTTTAATTATCTTGGGTGGGTATCTGAGGATGTTTACAGGAAAGCAGCCTCTAAGTAGGGGGCAGGATGTAAGGAAGGTCAGGAGAGCTAGAAATTAACATCTCTTCCTGTGTGGGCAATGCAGGAAGTAACTTCCAGAGACTCAGGAAACCATTAAGTTTGGGGAAGGGTTGCAAGACCCTACCCTAAAGCTATGTAAAGGAGAAGACTACATCTGTGGAGTGAAAATAAGGATATGTGGCTCATATATATATATATATTTGGTTTTATTGAGGTAGGGTCTCACTCTAACTCAGGCTGACCTGGAATTCACTATGTAGTCTCAGGGTGTCCTCGAACTCACGGTGATCCTCTTACCTCTGCCTCCTGAGTGCTGGGATTAAAGGTGTGTGCCACCACGCCCGGCTGGCTCATATATTATTTGACAACAGTAAGTGAAGCATAAAATAACAGACCTAGGCAAAGTGTTCAATAAATCTTAGAAAATAGGGACCACATATTTTCAGTGCCTAATGTTTAGTGTGCTTTCAACAAATATTTTCTTGATGAATAAATATGACAATGAACCATTTTGTAAAGAGAAAGTTTGAACAAGTAGAAATTAAAATTGGATTAGTCATCTGTAGTCAGTGTTAATACATACTGAATTCCAGACCAGCCTGGGCTAGATTGAGACCCTACCTCAAAATACACAAAAACAAATAAAAAAATTAAAAATAAATAAAACAGAGATGAATGACAGTGAAAGACCTCCAAGGCCTTTCTCGGGAGAGCATACTCCAGGACTCAAATAACCACACCAGCAGATGCAAAAGCAAGAGGATTCTTTGTTTTCTTTGGCTGTGCAGACGGGCTCCCTGGACCAGTGAATACCGGAGAGCCCTGAGGAACAAAAGCTTCAGGTATTTATAGGCAAGAACTACAAAATTATAATACAGCTCAGACCATAGGACGTTTCATATTTCCATTGGTTCTTTTGTCCTGATCTGTACAATTTTGATTGTTATCCAGTTGGAGCCTGTTATTTGCATTTTATTTTATGACTTAGGACCTCCCACAGAAGGGGAGGGGCAGTGAGCCAGGAGAGGTTCTTTGTTCTTTCATATATGGGCTGTTTTATGAAATGGAGTCAGTTTTACAAAATGAATTCTTCAACAGAGAAAAAGACATCTGATATTCTTCTGTACCCCCCATATGCACATGGGACATATACAACCACATGCACCATACCCACATATTACACACACATATTTTTTAAAAAAGATAAAAAATAATGCCTGAGCCAGGCATGGTGGCACATACCTTTAATCCCAGGCATGCACGTGGGGCAAAAATGGTACAGAAGTAGGAGGATCACTGTGAGTTCAAGGCCAGCCTGGGACTACACAGTAAATTCCAGGTCAGCCTAGGCTAGAATGAGACCCTACCTCAAAGAAAAAAAAACACAAGAATGCCTGCTTTGGGCAGCTGGATACATTAGCTATGGCAGCCTATAGTCCTATGCAGTCAGGGAGTGACTCTAGCTTTGAAGAAAAATAATTCAGGGAAAATGGTTAAGTACCCATGTGAGGGGAGGGTGGGTGTGGTAGATATGTTAAGGCAAATAACATTTGAGAGAGAGAAATAGCTGGGCAAAAGACTGGGTGTTTGAGGACCACTCAGTGTTGTTAGGACCCCTGAGCCCCGACTCAAAAGAAGACTCTGACCAATTCTCCTATGCAACACGCAAAGGGTTTTATTAAACGTAACCAGGCATGCCCAGGGCTCAGTGCGTAACCATAGCAGGTCAGAGGCAGTGAGCCACGAGCTAAGTCCCAGCAGGTCTTTAAAGGAAGTGCAAACATACATCACAATTTGGGGAATTTTTACAGGTTTTTCCATTAACCAGAGCATCTGCACATTCTTTCCATATCTGTAGAACCCATCAGCCAGGTCATTCTCAGTATTTACCAGGCCACTCTCAGTATTTACTGTGCTTAACCACAGATGCAAGATTACAGGGAAACAAAGGCAAGATTATAGGAGCAGGGTGAGGTGGGAGAGGCGCACACCAACATACCATTCTGGGGTAGATATTTTACTTTTTTATTTCCTTTTACTAATAATTAGCTCCCTCTTGCCTTGAGATTTTCTACTTTTATTCTAATTTTAATTTTATTCTAACATCCCCCCCCTTTTTCTATGGACCGTCTCTAATCCTAGAGACCATTTTCTGCCTCCTTTATGGTGGTATACTGTTGCCTACTGTTAGAATTAGCAATAGAATGATTAGGGGGCCTACTAAGAAGCAAGGCAAACTTAATAGTGGCATATGACAAGCTCTGACTGGGGAGGGGTCAAAAGAGGAGCTTGGTATTTTTGTGTGGGGCCTCACTCCTAGACTTTCATATATTCCCCCTCTCTTGAGGGCACCCCAACTGCTATTGGGAATGGGGACGAAGAAGTCTCTCTTGTCTATTTCCTGCTGAATAGGACACAAAGTTATTGCAGCTGGGGGTATCCCTCAGAGAGGGGATGGTCCCTAACTAAGGCCTAAGAGAGAGAAAGAGAGAGAGAGAGAGAGAGAGAGAGAGAGAGAGAGAGAGAGAGAGAGAGAGAGAGAGAGACCCCTTAGCCATATATCACATTGCCAAGATTTTGTCCTGTCTCACATTGTGAGGCAGTACATGGGGTAGCTCCCCCCAGAAGTGGGGAGTGTTCCACATAGGGTGACCAGTGGAGAGTGGTTCAGTGTCGGGTTGCTGCCCACTCGAGATCCATCTCCAGAACTGCTTATCGAATGGCATCGCTGCATCTGATATGGTCTGAGACAGTTCCTGCATGGCTTGCAAAGCATATGACATATATTAACAGTTATCAAGAAGAGAAATATATAGTATTTAATCTTATTAACAACACAAGCAAAAGCATCACCTAGGGTAGGTATGAGGGCGTTTAGAGCCCCGTGATTCTTCTCATATTAGAATTCAGAATTCAGCAGATTCTCCTAGCAGTATCCTCTCCAATGGAAGGAACAAACATGCCAGACAACAGTCCGCTTGCATCCAAATCTGTAACCAAGTTGAGCATGCTAAGGGGTTTATCTTGTCTTCCCTATATTTAAGGAAATTTTAAAATATATTCTCCAATCCTTCCTGGCACAAGCCAGGGACAGAGATTGGTGTTACAAAACTCCTTTAGTGTCTGTGGGAGCTGTCTAGCACATAATTATTTTAGATCCCATCCTGTTAGAAACCATTTTGATGGTTGGAGGCTTATGACATTTAGTCATAGGATTAGACATTATTATATATATTCTTGGTTACAAATTTCTCTCTGAGTGTTTAAGACCTGGTATAAAGCCAAGATTTAACAAGTATGTCCTTTTGGGTGTCACAATGGCTCTCCAAGGAGGAATTTGGGTCTGGGATAACCGCTTTGGCTTCCTCAGCATTATCACTGTCAGTGAGGCAGAGTCCAGGTCGTGCTGACCTTGGTTTTCTCCTTGCTGGGAGGTTGGGGGGGGACAATTTGTCCCAAATGGATTCTCCAGTACGTGTGGTACACTGATTTGTTTCCGGGCTTCCATATCTGCTTGTTCAGAAGGAGAGGTAACATCCAGAAATGCAGTGCAAAACACTCCAGTATGCCCGTTCATTCTCCATGAACTTTGTGACCTGGGAACAGAGGCCAAAATATTACCCCATTTAGTTCCATGATGCTAGTTGGATTTGGCTTTTATATAGGTGGTTAACACACTCAGAGAGGAATTTGTATCCTACGCTGTAGGATAGATATCGACATATCCAACACAAATTGGCCTAGACACTTAGTGTTTTATTCTGTATAGAATTTAGAGAAATCATACCAATCTGACTTAACCTTTATCTAATAGTAGAATATATATACTGGTATTAAAAGAACTAGGCATTTCTTGTATGTAACACCTCTATGAACATAATTTTAAGAAACTGACAAACCATATACTATTTATTAGCACATATTATTTATAGAGTTTATAATCTATGGATATAAGGTATCCCCTGCTAATAATTTTGTGTTACACATTTTGAAACAATATAGGAAAATCATAATGATCTTTGAGACAAGCTACATTCACATTTACTATATTGTTGAATGTTACTTTGAAACTTTTGAATATATATATAACAATTCACCCCTTGGTAGAATTTTAAAAATTGATCAAGGTTAACCTGAGGAGACAGAAATCTGTATCATAGTTAAACTCCAAACATGGTAGAATCAAGAAAATGCCTTTGAACAACCCAGAAGGAGGAAATTTTGTCAGTCAGTTAAGCATTTTGTCATCCTCTTGTCTCAGCTCTGTGAAAATACCACATGTTACAAGGCTTAATTAACTCTGAACAAGTGGTTCCATAGAAAGGCATCACAATTGATGACAAATTATATTAATTTAAATTTATCCTTAAGCCTTTTTTTGTATTTATATATATTTATCAGTAACTTAAAAGTTCTCATTTATTTGAGCATCTCTGCAGGGCAGAGAAGGCCATTGTCTTTGGTCCCATCCCGCCTGGCCAGCCTCAGTGACCAGCTGAGCATGGCCTCCGCCACACCTTATGGAGGTATGCAGACATACCTTTTGCTGCTTGGTTGGAAGAGAAAATTATTTTATTAGCCTGTATTTTAGAATCACTCCAATAAAAAGCAAAGATAGTTTCTGACCCTTTTGAAATAAAAACAAAACAGTTAGCACCCTTGGTTCCATGGCAAATCTTTTGTTCTCAGCCATTAAGGCCAAAAAGCTGCCTGAGGGGGGTTAAGTCGCTCAGCTCCATTCAGCTGCCAGCCTCTGGGGTGAAGCCACCCCATAGGGGTCCTCAAACCAGTTTGGTTGCTTTTAGGCTGTCTTTTTCCTCAGCCACAGGGGCTGAATTTGCATTATAGAGAAGGGAGAAAATCTTTTTCTATATATATTTTTTTCATTTCCAAGAAGCTATGAAAATTGAACTAAGAATTATAAATTGTGGCTCAGACAAAACATTTAAATATAGAGATCTAACCTGGAAGTTTAAGAACCATCCAGCAAGACAGCATCTATGGCTGAAAACATAGCAATTATCCAGGAGGGTTTAGACACTCAAATTGTCCTCAGATGTCTGAACTTGTATCCTGGTGCAGGGAACATGTCTCAAAGAGCTAGTTCAAGTACACAAAACAAGACAATTGTTGAAACAATATCCTAGATAGAGACCCTGTGATTACTCACAACAAGGCAGAGTCTGGACATTGTTGAATTAGAACAGCTGAGTTCCAATATCAACCTGTTTTTGAAAAAGAAAACATGTGACAACCAATGTTGTTAGCTTAACATTAGGCATTAATTAACCTGATATATAGTAGAGATTCTTATAAACATAAGACAATTTTCATGTTTTTTCCATGACAGGAATTTTATAAAAGCTTAATTTCAGTTCCTTTTAACCTACTGAGATTCTTATAAACATAAGACAATTTTCATGTTTTATCCATGACAGGAATTTTATAAAAGCTTAACTTAAGTTCCTTTAACCTATTTACCCAATAGGAGGACAGAAGCCACAATGGCTGAAATCAAACCTTAAAGTTATATAAGTCCCATGATGACCATTTGGTAGCACCAGCACAAACAAATAGAAACCATCTCTTAAAATTCACAATGTTACTAGATGTGAGAGCCTTATTTTAGAAAATCAATACCAGCAAGTAACCTTTACCTTAAAAACTCAATTTTGTCCAATAATTTACATATTGACAAATAAATACAGTTAGCTTGGGTGAGCACCATAAGAATTCTCCCTGTACATTTCTTAACCCATGAACAATTTAGTATTTCTGAGCTGTTGGTGAATAACCTTAACCATAATAGTTAAACCTTAGCATCTAGAATAAGGTCTTGGAAGGGCCTGACGACATTTTCCTTTGGGAGAGTTTCTGCAACGTGTCCCCCTCTGTATACCAAGGAAGCAATCCTTGGTGATGTCCCTTTTCCTGAAAGGGGCCTTTCTTAGGCAACCTGTTATATTGATGCTGTTTATCCTTTTGGTTTATCTCTCAGGTCTTAATTTTTAATTTTATTCCTTTTTGTTCCCTTTTGACTTTTAATTGTAATAACACCAGTTGGACCTCAGAGCAGCTGTTTAAGTTCTTGGTTAGTTCAGCCACCACTTATTCATTATATTCTATAATCCTTTCAAGTTCCTTCTGCAATCCTTTCTATATTTCTCTCAGGTATTGACAGAAATTCTTCTTTAAAAATATTCTTACTTTGTACCTTCTAAAAAATACCATTCTATATATTCCTTCAATAAGTTCCATTAAAATTCCTTCTCATTAGCACCTCATATTTAGCATTCACAATTTTATCTTATTCCCATTTTATAGAATCACTGTTGAGACATGAATTGAAAAGGGAAGCAACCATAGAAGGGAGAATAAAAGTTGATATCAGGTGTTTTTAATAATAACTCAATCATCTGATTTTCTTGAGAGCAGCTCGAAATTCATAGCAAGCCTAATGATGGAGCTAGTTTTAAATATTCTTTTTTCATAATTCATGGGTTGATTACTTTAGCTAGGACTAGAATTAGAAGTCACTGAGCTAAAAACTATAAGTGGAGTGATCAAGTCCAGTGGTAGCATTGGTCAGTTTACATGGTCTCACAAAGCAAAAGAACAGTTGCACTCTATTTATAAAAACTTAGGCTAGAGAATCATTTAGTACTTATAGCTGACTTGGGGTGGTCATTCCTCTAAAGCTTATTATGACTAGTCCTTTTCCAAAAACCCAAAGCACTTAGTATATTTACCAGAATTTAGATATAGATTCTTTCCTTTCTAAGGATGCCAAATGAGTATAACCATTGAAAAGTGTCTCTAACCATTGAAAAACCCGGTCCTTAACAAACTTATAAGAAAGACACTTTTTAGGGACCTTTTTTTCTTGGGAAGCAAGCAGAAAAACATATAGTACTTCTAGCGGACAATGTCTCTAACCTTTGAGCAATGGATGAGAAAAGAAACCTTATGTTTTTTTGACTCAGTTTATCCAAATAATCATGGACCTCAGCATCATAAAGAATATATAATTCTTCTTGTTTTATTTCTCTTATATTTGTCAATAAGCCAGAGGGCCAGTTGGGCTTATGAGGAAGCATTGGGAAATATGTCTGTTTCTGGGATTTTGGTATTAGGAGGGTCCCATTTCAGGCAAATAGACAACAAAGGACAAATAGAATAAAAAACAGATCACAAGACTCACTGATGAACATATACCTCATTTAGTTTGCCATAAACATTTCACTGATGAGAGTGCTGATTTTCCTTTCACTTTGTCTGAAGCAAGAAAAATGACAGTCTCTGACTGTCCCAGATAGATGGCGTCCAGCGGACACCATCAATCCTCTCGTCTCACCTCTGGAGCATCCTCCAGGGCTGTGACCTGTGGCTCCCAGGCACATCTACCAGCCACGGATGGCAGGGGCTCACACCCCACAGCTGACAATCACACAGAAATAAAACCAGAAAACCAGAAACTATGCTGGCGGAGGCTCACAACCCACAGCCAAACACCAGAAAACCAGAAGCTATGCTGGGGGCTCACGCCCCACAGCCACAGCCAAACACCAGAAAGCCAGAAGCTACGCTGGGGGCTCACGCCCCACAGCCACAGCCAAACACCAGAAAGCCAGAAGCTACGCTGGGGGCTCACGCCCCACAGCCACAGCCACACACCAGAAAGCCAGAAGCTACGCTGGGGGCTCTCGCCCCACAGCCACAGCCAAACACCAGAAAGCCAGAAGCTGTGCTGGAATGCAGGCTCATGCCCCACAGCCAGACACCTGAAGAGCAGAAGCTATGAGATCGTAATCAGAGAGAAAGAAAAACAAAAGGCTCCACAAAAAAATCAAACTTACCCAAGGAGGGTGGTCACTGGTGATCTTCAGTTGGTGGGGGGGCTCAAATGGGATCTCGGTGGAACCTCCAAGATGTTAGGATCCCCGGCCCCCAACTCAAAAGAAGACTCTGACCAATTCTCCTATGCAACACACCAAGGGTTTTATTAAAAGTAACCAGGTATGCACAGGGCTCAGTGCGAAACCATAGCAGGTCAGAGGCAGTGAGCCACAAGCTAAGTCCCAGCAGGTCTTTTAAGGAAGTACAAACATCCATCACAATTTGGGGAATTTTTACAGGCTTTTCCATTAACCAGAGCATCTGCACATTCTTTCCATATCTGTAGAACCCATCAGCCAGGCCATTCTCAGTATTTACCGTGCTTAACCACAGATGCAAGATTATAAGGAAACAAAGGCAAGATTATAGGAGCAGGGTGAGGTCGGAGAGGTGCATACCAATATATCATTATTTCCTTTTACTAATAATTAGCTCCCTCTTGCCTTGATATTTTTTACTTTTATTCTAATTTTAATTTTACTCTAACAGTGTAAGGAAGCAAAGGTCAGAAAGATACACAGAAGTCTGGAAGAGTAGGACCTATGACTGGTGTTAAGACACTGGGAACAGAACAATTGCTCAGTTTTCAATTTTCTGTTCTAAGATAATGCTTTGGTTCATTTTCTAAAATACACTGAACTTTGCAAGTATCTTGGCTTGTATCTCCAGGTTTGACAGGGTTGTGTAAAAGGGTGATTGGGGTCAGATAAAGAAGACATCTTGAAGTAGAAATACCCATGCCAATGAGATACAAAGCTGTGTCAGCTAGACAGAGGGTTTATTAATACACCAGCATGCTAGTGAGCCAAGTACTCAGGTTCACCTGAAAAAGGCATTGGCCATGAGCCCCAGTTGTCAAGGGTTTATATAGTGCAGCCACAGAGGTATGTACTTGACAATAAGCAAAGCAAATTAAGTCACAAGATCCATTTAGCTGTAACAAGCAGAGGTCTAACCAAAGGTTTACAGTGGTTTCTGGGAAGTACAGATAACCCCCTTTAAACTATAAACAAAGGAGTGGCAGCAAGCATTCTCATTCCTCTCTTATCTTGCCTCCTCCCCTTCCTCTTTCTTGTCTGAAGCTTGTTGTATTCACAGACCCCAAACAGTTGCCTCCCTTTTCCAGTAATCTTCCAAATTTAAGTAATATTCATTTATATTCCTTCAGTAGAGTTTTCTTACATTAGTAACTATATGAATCTTCCCTTACAATCTAATTAGGAATCAGTTTTGAAACAGGATTTTCCTGTTGTATTTGAAATGGGCAAAGACTGAATGAATAGTTAGTGTAAAGCAGGAAGAAACATGTACTTTCACTTTGTGACAGAGCACTGAGAAATAATTTGTAGCCAAATTGCGGTAGCAGGTGCCAGGGTTTTCCAGTCTCTTTGTTAACAGACCTAGAGCAACCTGCCTTGTCCAACTGTGACAGTCAGGTGTGTGTAGGAACCACCCCTCCCCTTTCAGGCCCTCCCCTTGAATGGGAGGTGTTTAGTTAGAGCAACAACCTATGTGCTAAAACTGATTGGTCAGATATGAACCAATCAGCTGTCCCTCTAACTCACCTGGGGAGGACTTAAAACTAGCTTCCCTAGAAGAAGTAGGCCCCTCTTCCCCCACATGGCAATGGAGTAGAAAGACTGCTGACCCAGGCCTCGGTGAGGTAAGGCCGATACTCCTACTCCAGCTGATGGCTGGGGTAGGGGGTCAGGCTCCAGACCTTTTCTCTCATGAACCTCTCTTTCTCATAAAGGGAGCTTTCTGTTATCCTTTCTTGGGCTGTTTATCTAACTAAATAATATAAGCTCTGTGAACTCTCTGACACATGGTTTCCCCACACTGGTGGCAGGAAAACTCTGTAACTTCCAATATGATGACTGGGAAATTTCCCCATCCAATTCCCCTTTTCCTTATCTACTAAATTAGAATAAATGTGTAATTAAAATTTAATTCTGTCCCTGTGTACAATTCTTTGGCATTAGAGGACAAGAACTCGGAGTAGGAGGAGTGGGAAAGGAGGATTCCAAAACTCTCTCTCTCTCCCCGTGTTGCTTACAATTATTAATTAGCAACAACCCGTATCACAACCTAAATGCTACACTTCCTGATGAAGAAACCTCAGTTAAATACGCCTTTACATGTTGTTTGTTTTTGAGGCAGGGTGTCACTCTAGCCCAGGCTGACCTGGAACTCACTCTGTAGTCTCAGGATGGCCTCAAACTCACAGCAATCCTCCTACCTCTATTGTAGCAAAATGAGTGTGAGCTCATTACCCCCCTCCCCTGCATTCACTGTTAACATACTACTGATGTTTGTGCCAGATAACCAATCCCATTACATCCTACTAATGTTTGTCCACCAGGTGGCCAATCTTATTGCATGAAGTGGAAAACTGTCAGGGCTCTGAAGTTCTGTGAGATAAGAAAGAGACAAGGCCAGAGAATACCAGGGGAGAATATCTGAAACCTATTGTAAATGTGTAACTGCTAGGTGATGGTAACTGGCATGTGCAATGTCACATACCTACCCTGTACTGACTATAAAACCCCGTGTCAACTGGGGTTCAGAACCCAAGACCTTTTTCCTGAGCTTGGAGACCCTGGGCCTGGGTTTAGAATAAAACTTCACTCTCCTCTTGCCAAAGCAGCTCTGTCTTTTGTCATTGGATATTTATGCAACATTTTGGAGTGCCCCAGCGAGATTGGACAGCCATACCCCATTTGTTGGGTAAAATGGGGCCACCGCTTCGGGACCCTGTAGTCCACTGAGGCCATTGGCAACAGAGAAGTGTGCACTCCTGATGTGATCCCAGTGTCTCCTTTCCAGTCGGAAAGAGGACTGCAGAGCCCTGGACTGGGACCCCTGAACAGCAGAGAGAGACAAGAGTCTGGATGGCCATCACAACCAGGTAGGATCCTCAGGAAAACTCGATGGTGTCACGACATGGGCCTGATCCCCCTCAGGGTGGATAACTGCCCTTGGCGTAGTTACAAGGTTGCAGCCCCCTACCAGACAGAAGTGATTCTGGTCACCAGGATGCTAGCTAGCTAGGCCAGGTTTTAATGGAAAGTATTTCCACCAAGTTTTAATGAAAATTAAATAAGAAACTGTTAAATGATTGTGTTCTTGTTCTGTATGTTGGAGTCTTGTCCTGTCTCTGTGTGCTGTCTTGTTTTGTCTGTGTGTCTGTACTGAGGACAGAAGGCTAGACCGCCCTTCAGCCTGTCTGTAGATGGTAGTTTCTTCTGAACAGTTCCTGTAAACCCTGCCCTCTGAATTTGCCTGCTTGCTGTCTTTCGTCCTGGGACTCTTTGTTTGTTAAATCTGTATGTATGTATGTGTTTGGCCTCCAGCTCCAAGGCTGCACATTATATATTCTTTTCTGTGCAGGAAGTTTCTGTCTCTATGGAAGTTATGGCTTTATTGTAATGGGTAGGTCTGTCAGTAAGCCCACTGTTTTAGGTTGCATGATCACTAACTCTAAGAAGGACTATTCAAGAAGATATGGTATTAATAATACAGTACATGGAAAATGAGGATTTTGAAGGGTTTTATGTCCTTTCCATACTTCTGCTAGCAGGGTGCTCCCTCTTTTGTCTGTCTCAGACAGAGACTCTTCTAGACAGAGAAAAATATAAGAAAAGGTTATAAAATAGGGAAATAGAGAAAATTCAAATCTATCCCTGACCAGGAAAAACAACTTAATTTGAATTAGAACAAAAGCTTCAAGGCCAACGCCCTCTCACCCCCACATACCTGCCTGAGAAGGGGGGATGGGCTAAGCCCAAGGCCACCAAAGAAAAGAAAAAGACTGATTAAGCAATCAGGAATTCTATCACTACAAATCCTGACATTAGAAAAAAAGGGTTAAAAAGATATCAAGATTAAAATTTGTGAAGGCCTCTAAAGTTAATATGGAGGAAATACTGGGTTTAGAATAAAACTTCACTGTCCTCTTGCCAAAGTGTCTCTGTCTTTTGTCACTGGGTATTTCTGCAACACCTCTGCCTCCCAAGTGCTGGGAATAAAGGCCTGTTCCACCATGCCCTGCTCAAATATGTCTTTTTTCCCCAAATTTATTCATTCTTTACTCATATTGTGGTAGTTTTGAATAAATGTCCCCAAAAGAATTAAGGGTTTATTAAAATTGTAAATTGTCTCCAGTCATTTCTGGCTAGAGGAAGTGTGTCACCTTGGCAAGATCCTAGGGTTCAGCCCTAAAGTATTTCTGGGGTAGGTCTGGCATTTTAGCTATACATATGAAAAAATCAGTCTGAGCTTAAGCCTGGAGTTCCTTTTGTTAGTTTGGATTGTGCTGGCTGCTGGTGCTGGTGGTGGGCTTCTGTCTCTGTCTTTGCTTGCTTCTGTGAAAGGGGGCCAGCCTTTCCTTAACTTCTTCCCCTGGATCTGTTCAATAAATACTTTCCTCCCCATAATCGTGTGTGGTTTGGAGATTCATCCCAGCAGCATGTGCCTGACTATGACACATATTTATTTCAATGGGGTATGCTGACAGCTGTGGGAATAAGCAACATCAATGCAGGAATATAAAAAGAGAATATACTTGGTAGAGAAACAGTGGCACATTCTGAAGATGAATCCATGATGGAAGAGTTTATTTATACTTTTCCATGGTTTAGTTATAATATTTACTTGTCACAGTCAGCCACACGCCGCTGGGATGAATCTTCAAACCAGGCACAATTTGGGAGAGGAAAGTATTTATTGAAATTACAGATCCAGGGGAAGTCCCATAAAAGTGAAAGAGGCTGGTCCTCTTTCACAGGTCCAATCAGAGAGAAAAACCCATCACCTACACCACACACAGAACAGGGAACAGGCAGGGGGGCAAGGAGAGAATTCTTTCACCTTTCTATAGCCCTCAGGTGGGGTCTTTCAATTCTATCCCAGACTTAATGGCTTCCTGAGTCTCTGGAATTTCCTTCCTGCACTGCCCACACAGGAAAGGATCTTTACTTCTATCTCTCCTGAGCTTCCTTACATCCTATCCCCGACTGAGAGGCTGCCTTCCTGTGAACATCCTCAGAGACCCAACCAAGCTTACATGAAAGGTCAAGTTGACATCAAAACTTAACCATCACACTGGTGTCTTGTCATATGTCAGGCCCTGCACTTAGGGTCAGCATGCATTTCCTCACACAAGACTCGTTGAATTTCCCATGCTGTTTTAATAGATCTTATTGGCTTAACACACCAGAGATTCTTTTTGCAGGTCTGAAAGACAAAGTTGAAATCAAGGTGTCAGCAGGGCCTGGCTCCTCCCAGGGTCTCTGGGTGGAAGATTTTCACAATGGCTTCCAGATGGTAGCAGCTCCGGGTTTTATTAACAAGGCCTACACCTTTGATCTCTTGTCTCCATTTCACATGACTTTCTTCTCCCTTGTATCTGCTTTTCCTCTTCTGTCTCTTATGGAATCATTGTCTTTGGTGTAGGATGATATCATTTCAAGATCTAGTTAGTTCATTTCATTTGTTTTGAAACAGTCTCACACTGTAGTGCAGACTACCTGTGAACTCAATGGGTAGCTCAGGTGGCCTCAAAATGAAATTAATCCCCCTGATTTAGCCTCCAAAGTACTGGGATTATAGGTATAAACCACCATCCTTGGTATAGATTGTTGCTGTTTTGGTTTTTTTTTTTTTGAGGTAAGGTCTCCCTGTAGCCCAGACTGACCTAGAATTCGCTATATAGTCTCAGGGTGGCCTTGAACTCATGGCAATCCTGCTGTCTCTGCCTCTTAAGTACTGGTATTAAAGGTATGTACCACCACACCCATATTCAAATATGTCTTTTTGAATGGAATCAATTTCAGATTCAGTCTTACAGATGCTGCTTTTATCAAAAACTTAGCATAGTTGTGGCTGTTGAGGCTGGTAAAGCTCAACAGATTCCTTTCCCTTCTCAGGAAAGTCACTAAGGACAATTTCACCAAA
The DNA here is from genome assembly GCA_004024765.1 of Zapus hudsonius. Lineage (NCBI taxonomy): Eukaryota > Metazoa > Chordata > Mammalia > Rodentia > Dipodidae > Zapus > Zapus hudsonius. Next base: position 14,806 of record PVHP010016149.1, on the reverse strand, counting down.
GTCATAAAATGTTGCTGATTCTCTGTAGAATGAAATAGCTGCTGACAGTATGTAGAAAGGTACTCAGGGATCTTATTGAGGAGACCTGGGGAGGTGTGGAAGAGGGTGGTTGAGAAAGATAGGATATGACCTGGAAGATACTTCTAGTCTGTAGGGAATAGTCTCTGCAGTTCCTTCTGTACCAGTAGTAAAGCTGCCCTGATACTACTGGTGGTCCCTTGTCTGGTTGAAATGTAGAAAAGACCTTTTACATGGGCTTCATGGATCATGGACATAGTGAATAAAAATGGAATGAGAAAATGAGCTGTAACGTACCTAGTAGGAGATAGATTGGCTATTTTTTTTAAAAAATATTTTTTTCATAAGCAGAGATGAGAGAGAGAGAGAGAGAGAGAGAGAGAGAGAGAGAGAGAGAGAGAGAGAGAGAGAGAGAGAGAGAGAGAGAGAGAGAGAGAGAGAGAGAATGGGCACACCAGGGCCTCTACCTACTGCAAATGAACTTCAGAAGCATGCACCACTTTGTGCATCTGGCCTACGTGGTCCTGGGGAATTGAACAAGGGGAGCTTGGCATTAAAATTTAAGAGTACCTAGCTAATTCCTATGCACCTTAGAACTTAAGGAGTACCAGAATTCGTGTCTATAAAATTAAAGAATTAAAATTATAGACCACCAGAGGATAAGGTATAATGGGAGATTTTTTTTCAAAAGAAAATGGAAAGTTACAATGGTCTCCAGCTGCCAATGTGGAAAGAACATGTGGGAGAGGTTTTAGCATAATCTGTGCTGGTTAGCCAAACAAGCAGAAGAAGGAAAGATCATGAAAAGGAAAGGTTCACGTGGGGGGGGGGGAAACTCTAGCGGGGTGAGCTGGGGGTTAGAATTTAGATAATGCCTAGCAAATATTCCAATGTACCCCAAAATTTAAGGAGTGCCTGAATTCTTGTCTACAAAGTTAAAGAATTAAAATCATAGACAATGCCAGGTGTGGTGGCGCACACCTTTGATCCCAGCACTTGGGAGGCGGAGGTAGGAGGATCACCATGAGTTCAAGGCCACCTGGAGACTACATAGTGAATTCCAGGTCATCCTGGGCTAGAGTAAGACCCTACCTTGAAAAACCAAATAAACAAATAAATAAATAAATAAATAAAATAAAATCATAGACAACAAGATACTAAGGTATAGTGGGAGACTTTAATATTACGGGAACATGGGGAGTTAGAGTACTCCAGCCAACAATGTAGGGAGGAAAATGTGGAGAGTTTAACACAACTTATGCTATTTAGCTAAACAGGCAGCAGAAAAGATAACAATGTTCCCATCATGAGAAGGAAAGGTTCATGTGGGAAAAATCTGGAGCCTTCCCTCACCCCAGCTATTAGACTGGGGTGGGGGAAGGCCTTACCTTTCTAAAGCCTGGAGATTCAGAGGTCCTTCTGCTGGCTTGCCATGTGGGGAAGAGAGGACCTTTTTCCTAGGGAAGTTAAATTTAAGTTCCCCCAGGTGAGTCAGAGAGACAGCTGATTGGTTCATACCTAACCAATCAGTTTTAGCACCTAGGTTTTAGCTCTAGCTAGACACCTCCCACTCAAGGGGAGGGTGCCTCTTGAGAGAGCCTGAACGATCACAAAAGCTTACTTAAGGTCCTTCTGCTAGCAAGCCATGTAGGGGAGAGGACTGGATTTCCTGTTTCAGAGACTTATATGACGTGAGCCAGGTAAGTCAGAGACAGCTGGTTGGTCCATACCTGTCCAATTAGTTTCAACATTAGGTTTTACCTCTAGTTAGGGACACCTCCCACTCAAGGGGAAGGGGTCAGACATGGAATCTGTGGAAATTGCCTGAAAGAGTTAACTGTCACACTTAGGCTCTGGAGGCAAGCTCCTTAACTATTGAGCCATCCCTCCAGCCCTGTTTTTTCATTTGTCTGTTTTGAAACAGGGGCTCACTCTGTACCCCAGGATAGATCCTCTTGCCTTAGCCTCCCAAGTACTGGAATTACAGGTTGGGATTACAAGCACAGTTCAGCCTATATCATTGACACATGAACACTGAGTAGGGGCACAGGTCTGACAGCACAGAAAAGGAGATGCTGAGCAGTTGTTTCCATTCACCCTGACCATAAATTTCTTCTTCCTTCAGAACCAAAGCCAGAGATCCATCCATGTATTTTGTGTTCTTTGGACTTCTCCAGTAAGAAATTACTCAATCAACATGTGAAACAAAGTCATCCCACTCAAATTTTCCCAAGTACATCACCAAGAAGCAACCTCAAATCATGGGATTCCTGCCCTGGAAATCAGTTTCAGGAGCCACAGCATTCTGATCCACACAGCAATTATGGCAATGCCAGAGGTCAAGAGGTCACAGGAAGGTCTATATCCAGACAGAAATGGTCAAAAAAATGTAGGATTCCTACAGCTTTTTCTTTCCCAGTCAAAGAACATGCTGGGAGATCTTAGGAGAGTGGGAGAATGGTAGGACTCAAAACAGGCCAGAAAGTTAATACAGAAGGCACAGGCAAATTATGTAGTTTAGGACTCTCAAGAATTTCAAAAGTTAAAAGTGGAGAATGTGAGCTAAGTTTCAGTGATGCATCAAATGTCACTGTATACCAGGGAACATACACAGGCACGAAGCCCCATGTCTGCAGAGAGTGTAAGAGAGGCTTCACACAGAGGTCATTCCTCATTAGGCACCAGAGGACACACACAGACTAGAAGCCCTTTGCTGCAGGGAGTGTGAGAGAGGCTTCACAAAGAAGTCAACCCTCATCTGGCAACAGAGAACACACAGACAGGGAGAAGCCTTATGCTTGTTAGAATAATGAGAACATCATTAACAATAAAACCACATCTCAACAGCCAAATGAAGACAAATGTATCCACTAGACATCTCTACATGCCTGTTCTTTTTTTGGGGGGGAGGTTATATTTTATTTTGAAATCTTCCACTTGAGGGGAGAACTGTGGGGATGACATACTCACAGTGGTTCTGTCAGTGACAGCAAAGCTAAAAGCATACCCAGAGCCCCATAGAAAGGGTTAGTACCCCTTCAGGATACCCTTCTGGGAAAAATTATTCTCTCATAGTTCTCAGGTACAATGGAAACAAAGTAGATGCTAGTGACCAGTATTTGTAGCAGTAGCCAAGTTCTTTGTCAAAATATTTGGCTAAATGAAGTTTCCCAGCTTCTATGGTGACTCTCTTAGGACTCTGAGGAACAAGAGGTGGTGAGAGGGTTTGGCTGTGCTGGACTTGGATGCTATTAGGGCATAACACTAAAGATTAGTCACAGTTAGCAAGGAACAGAGAATTGAGCTAGGTAACAGGGCACTTTGGTTATAATTCTCTTCTTGCCTTTTGCTCACCGGCATGGTTTTCCAGGATAGAAGCTGGCTATCAGCATCAGGGTCTTGGCAATAGCCAAAGCTTTAATTATTTGTATATTAATCACCCTTGGGTGTGCTTTAACTTTCTGTAGTTTAAGTTACCTATGGCCAACTATGCTTTAAAAATATTGCATGGAATATTACAAAAATAAGTGTTTCATATTGCATTCCATTCTGAGTAGTGTGATGAAATTTGCTCCATTATGAATTGTTTATATTTCCAGTGTATTCATGCTGTGAAGACTACCTTCCTTTAGTCATTTAGTAGCCCTTATCAGGTCAACTGTTGTAATTATATGTATATAGTGTTTTGGTACTATCTAAGGTTTCTGGCATCCACCAAACAAGGGAGGTATCTTAAAGCATTCCCCACCCCACTGAGGATAAGGAGAGTTACTATATGTATAAACTCTGGATGCATCATGATTTGCTCTGGGGCCTGGCCCTGGCTGCAGATGTTGGCTGCCATATTTTTGGTTTCTTGAGCCTGCAATTGGCTGAGGAAGCAATTATTAGAGAAGTGTCTCCTAACACACTTTCATTTATCCTGGTTTAGAGATAGTAATAAAATGAGTGACCTCTGTCAGTTTTAGATTTCATGGATTTCAAAAGGTAGCAAGAAAAAGTTGAATATTACTCAGAAATGTAAAAAATGTAAAAAAATGTAAAAAAAGCTAAGGGAAGCCCAGACCTATGTCATGGTGAAACAGTTCAAATGGAGACTCCTTTCTTAGAACATTATAATGGGAAGATTTCAGTGCCTTAGTGAGGGGTAATGAGGTAGCAGTCATCAGGAAAGGCCCAAAGAGGGAGCACCATGCCTGTCTGCTTGGGCAGAACCAGAATTCAGCATCTGGTCCAGCCATCCAATCAGCTCTCTCGCTCCATACTCAAGAGCTAGCCCCTAGCTCAAACCAATCATCTCTTTATCAGACTCACCTGATTCTGAGAGCAAAGCCTACCACAATAAGATTATATACAGATCCTTACCAGGTGGGCAAGACCTCTTATTAGCTTTTCATCTCTCCTGAACTTCCAGGTTCCTGTCCTGGTAAGCCTCTCCATCCCCTACTCCCACAGGGGCTTTCTACCCCCTACTGCCTTCACATGGCAGGAGCTCTCTGTACTTTCTTCTCTTTCCTTTCTAAATCCCTTTTCATGTTTCTTCCAGGTCCATGTGGGTGTATCCATTTCCCTTTCCTTGATTCCATACTTCCCAAAATAAATGTAATAATTTAATAATTATCCTTCTCAGGTTTGTTTTGTTCCAATTCTTTGGTAAAACAGACACACACTCAGAGTTTGGAGTTTAAGAACTTTTCTTGAACCCCCCACTTGTTTTCCTAGCCAGAATATATTCAGGCTTATCTGTAGAAAACATTTTCCTTCTGATTTTTCCTTTTCTAATTCCTTTTTCTTGCCTTGTTAGTTGAAAAATAAAAAAAAAACATAAAAAGGGGCTGGAGAGAAGGTTCGGCAGTAAAGGCATTTGCCTAAAAAGCCCAAGTGTGGGTCCTCAGCCTGGAGAATTCCACAGGTGTCTGAGGAGCTGGGTGGCCATGGTCTTGGACTGTGGTGGAGCACTACAGGCACAGACACCCGGAGGCAGTCCCATGGACAGCTCATTTATTAGGTTGGGGAAGGCTGCTTTTATGCAGGAGATAGAAGGAGAGGTAGGGGAACAAGCAGAGAGGGGATTGGTAGGGGCAAGGTAGCCTGTGGAGGCCTCATTAGCATATAGGAGCTTCTTTGGTGATATGGGTCAAGAGAGGATTGGCAGGGGCCAGTAACCTGCTGATGCCTGGTTTGCATAGATAAATTGGAGGGACTTTCTCAGCCCCGGGTAAGGGGGGGGAGCTTATGTGCAGATTACACAGGAGTCTAAAATAATCAAAATTACCTGATTAACCAAATCCTCCACTTTAATGGCATGAAGTAGAATAATAGGAAAGTTATGTATTTGAAGGCTATCCCTCATGGTTCTTTTCCACACTAGTTCCCTCCATATTTTTTGGCTTCTTAATCCAATAAATTGTGTGTGTGTATGTGTGTGTGTGTGTGTGATGTGCATGAGTGTATGGATGTGGCATTGATATGTGTATTAGTTACTCTGGGAAGGCTATGAAGATATGTGTGCATTTATATTTGTGTATCCATGTGTGGGTTGTCTATTTGGTGCTAATCAGGAAAAGAATGCAGTCTATCCCTCCAAAGAAATTCTAAATCTTTGTACTCCTTCTACAATGGAGTATTATTATTCTGCAATTAAAATGAACAGAATAATATCATTTGCAGGAAAATGGGTTTAACTAAAGCCCTTATATTAAGACAGACTAAAATGGACACATTTTGCATGTTATCTTTCTGTAGAAGGACTAAAGTAGAAGAAGAAGAACTCCTGGTACTTACCTGGGAATAATTTGTGGTATGATGACACAAAAACACATTTTCATTTTTCAAGCAGAGAGAGAGAGAGAGAGAGAGAGAGAGAGAGAGAGAGAGAGAGAGAGAGAGAGAGAGAGAGAGAGAGAGAGCAAGAGCACCAGGGCCAACACCTTTTGGGTCTGGCTTATGTGGGTACTGGGGGAATTGAACCGGGGGCCTTAGGCACTGGAGGCAAGTGCCTTAACCTCTGACCCATCTCTACAGGCCCCCAAAACACAATTTCTGAAAAAATTTGTAACTGAATAAACTCACAGGTCAAAACCCAACTGGAGATGTACACTGGAAAGAGAAGCTTGCCTTTTATTAGGAGGGAAAATGCAACTTGTTTAGGTAAAAAGTTCAGGTAATTAGGTAATTAATTAAGGAATTTAAAGAAAGCACATCTGGGGATTGTTTGTAAGGGCTAATTATCAAAGGACTTTAAATATGAAAATATTGAACTTAATCCTATCTAGGGAAAGAGCAGAGGAGTTAGTTGCCAAACCTGTGCAGAGGTGGCAGAGTGATGCTTTACTGATAAGGCAGCTCCAAAAGAAAACAGCCCCAGCTAGATTGTATATATAATTAATAAAATGTATCTGCTGCTGGGGATTAGCACTGTCAGCAAGGCAGGTGTGATGTGAGTTAAAAGTTCAACTTTGAGTCAGGCATGATGGCATACACCTTTAATCACAGAACTTGGGAGGCAGAGATAGGAGGATCACTGTGAGCCTGAGGCCAACCTGGGGCAACAGAGTGAGTTCCAGGTCAGCATGGGCTCCAAGGAGACCTTACTCATTGCTATCACCAAATACTTGATCAAAAAGACCTAAAGGAAGAAAAGGTTTTATTCTGACTCACAGTTTCAAGGGTATACATGACATCATTTCAGGGAGGACATGGCAGCATGAGCTGGTCACATTGTAGCCAAAGTCAGAAAGTGGAGGACTAGCAGGAAGTGAGGTGAGGCTAGAAAACCTCAAGGCCAAAAAGGCCCACTCCAGAGACCCACTTTCTCTAGCAAAATTCCAAAACCTTCCTAGACAGGACCACATGGCATCTGAAATATCCTGGGGCCTGCATTGCAATTTATGCCTCATCTTTACCACTTTACACTATCACCTCTCAGTGCCTTCTTTAAGGCAAACTGACCCTGTCACACATTGCCCAGCCATAGCAGCATTCTGAAACAGTGAAACAAAATATTATTTTAAGCAAGGCAAATTTTTTTTCCAGGTAGACAGGGACATAGTCACAAAAGAACAGAGATGCAGAGACTTCTGGTTAAGATGGTAATGGTATAGCCACACTAGAACAGCCAGGGGAGAGAAAGAAGGCAGAGAGACCAAAGAATACACTCTTACCAGAAATGAAGGGTGTGCAGGAGTTTTTAACATCATCAGAGAAACAGGAGTGACGAGGGGCTTCTGGCAACCACCGCCCCAGTGGTCTGCAGCCAGTAGTGGCAGTGTCCACTACTTCCCAGAGGTCCATGTTGGGAACCTGCCAGGAAACTGCTGCAGCCCTGTGCAAGCAGAGCAGCAGGGAGAGTTCTCCATTCAGGAAGAATGAGACATACCTCGGCCCAGCCACGGAGCACCCACCAGAGAGAGGATTCCAGAGAGTGAGCTACAAGGACCTGAAGCCACCAGCATCCAGCGCAGTTGATTAGGCTGCAGATTCCTGACCCAGCCAGCCCACAGCCCAATTGGGAGGGAGCCATCCTCAGGCTCAGCTTAGGTGAGAGCAGAGGCTGAAGAATCCATTTTGTAGAGCTGACTCCATTTTGTAAAACTGACTCAAAGTTTGCAAAGAATGTCCAAATAAGGAAAATTACTAAGAATCCTCCCATGACTCACTCCCCCTCCCCTTCTGAAAAGACCCTGGCCATAAATTCCAGGAAATGAGCAGAAGACTAAACACTCCATATAAGGTAGCCCATGGCTGTTCCTGGAATGTGGGATGACCCTAGGATGGAATGTAAAATGCAAGTTTTAGGCTCCAATAAGGTAACCAATCAGGGGAGCACAGATAAGGACATAGAACCAATGGAAATGCAATATGCCTTGTAGTCTGAGCTGTATTATAATTTTGTGATTTTTGTATATATATATATACCCTGATCCTTTGTTCCTCGGGGCTCTCCTTGGCATTCATCTGTTTGGGGAGCCCGACTGTGCAGCCGAAGAATAAAAATCCTCTTGCTTTTGCATCTACTGGTGTGGTTGTTTGAGTCCTGAGGTACGCTCTCCAGAGAAAGGCCTTGGGGGGTCTTTCATTTGGGGGCTCGTCTGGGATTTGAGCGACCCCCGACTCAAGTAAACGCCCTGTCTGTGTGATTTATTTTGTGTTAATTGCGCCTGTGATGGGTCAGTCACAAAGTACCCCCTTGCGTCTAACTATAGATCATTGGAAAGAGACACGAGAAAAAGAGCCCATAATTTGTCAGTGGAGATTAAAAAAAGAAAATGGATTGCTCTCTGTACTGCTGAATGGCCCTCTTTTAATGTAGGGTGGCCAGAAGAAGGTACTTTTAACAAATCTGTTATTTTACAGGTCAAGAATAAGATTCTCCTCCCAGGACCGCAAGCACATCCTGATCAAGTGCCATATATCATTACCTGGGAAGATTTAGTCACCAGCCTGCCTGCTTGGCTGGCTCCCTTTGTCTACCCTAACCCCTCCCCTTCTCCGCCCACCTCTACTCTGCCCAAACTTCCTCCTGTCCCTCCTGCTCCCCTTACATCTGACCCCCCCCACTCCTGCTCTGGCTCCTATGACTACCTCTTCCCTCTACCCTCTACCCGGTAACTGATAAGACCAAACCCATTTTATCCACAGATGACGAGGAGCTAATTGACCTTATGATGTCTTGACCACCCCCTTATAGACCCCCTGTATCCTCCCCCTCAGTCACTGTCCCTCCATTTCCCCTCTCCTCTTCTTCCTCCACCCCCTCTCAGGATTCTAGTTCCTCTGAAATCGGCTCCCCTATCGCCTCACGTCTCAGGGGAAAACAAGAAGATGTTGCCCACTCCTATACCCACCCTCCCCCTCCGGACTCAGATTGGCCCAGAGGGCCCTACTATCCAGTACTGGCCATTCTCTGCAGCGGACCTTTATAATTGGAAAGCCCATAATCCCCCTTTCTCTAAGAATCCCCTTGCCTTAACTAGTTTAATAGAGTCTATTCTGCTGACACATCAACCCACCTGGGATAATTGCCAGCAACTTTTACAGGCCCTCCTGACATTGGAAAAGAGACAACGAGTCCTCCTGGAGGCTCACAAAAATGTTCCAGGGGATAATGGCCAACCTACTCAATTAACCCCTGAGATTGATGCTGTTTTTCCTTTAACTCGTCCCGACTGGGATTACAATACCCTGAGGGGAAGAGAACGATTCCGTGTCTATCGCCAGGTTCTCCTAGAAGGCCCACCAATTTGGCACAGGTAAGATCAATTACCCAGGGGACAGATGAGAGTCCGGCAGCATTCTTAGAGAGGTTGAAAGAAGGCTACAGGATGTATACCCCCTTTGATCCTGAATCGCCCGAGAATCGGGGGAACATTTCTATGGCCTTCATATATCAGTCTGCGCCAGATATAAGGGCAAAGTTGCAGAGGATGGAGGGACTACAAGATTATACCCTCCAGGACTTGATGAGAGAAGCAGAAAAGGTATTTAATAAAAGAGAGACTTTAGAAGAAAGAGAAGAAAGACTTAGAAAGTTGCAGGAAGATAGAGAGAATGAGAGAGATAAGCGGAGGAATAGAGAATTAACTAGGATACTGGCCACTGTAGTGCAGGAAGGTCAGAGTAGCAAGGGGAGAGACAGAATGCAGCCCTGTGTTGACCGTGACCAATGTGCCTATTGCAAAGAAAAAGGCCACTGGGCAAAAGAATGCCCGAAGAAGAACATTTGTGCATATTGTAAAGAGAAAGGACATCATCTCCGGGAGTGCACCCGAAGACCAAAGGGGCTCCCTAGGACCAAAGTCTTGTCAATGGAGGATTAGGACCATCAGGGCCAGGAGCCCCCCCCCCCCGAGCCCTGGATAACCTTAAAAGTTGGGGGGCAACCTGTCACTTTCTTAGTAGATACTGGAGCACAACATTCTGTCCTGACCAAATCTGAAAGACCTTTGAGCTCGAAGACAGCTTGGGTCCAGGGAGCCACAGGTGGAAAATTTTACAGATGGACGACCGAGAGGAAAGTCCAGCTGGCCTCAGGTACCGTCACTCACTCCTTCCTGCTGGTACCGGACTGTCCCTACCCTCTTTTGGGAAGGGACCTTCTGACTAAAGTAGGAGCTCACATTAAATCCCACCCTGGGGGTGTTACCGTTCAGGGAAATCAAGGAATTCCCCTTCAAATACTAATTATAAAATTAGAAGATGAATACAGATTGTTTTGAGAAGCAGAAACAGAATCAAGCTTAGACTCTCACTGGTTAAAAGAATTCTCCGAATCATGGGCAGAGACTGGAGGAATAGGATTAGCCATACATCAGGCACCTATTGTGGTTACTTTAAAGCCCTCAGCGGTACCAATATCAATTAAGCAATATCCAATGACTGCTGAGGCTAAAGAAGGAATAAGACCACACATAAGAAGACTCCTGGACCTTGGCATTCTACAACCCTGCCATTCACCCTGGAATACTCCATTATTACCAGTAAAGAAGCCAGGGACAGGGGATTATAGGCCAGTCCAGGACTTAAGGGAAGTAAATAAAAGAGTCAAAGAAATACATTCGACTGTGCCTAACCCCTACAATCTCCTCAGTACATTGCCCCCAACTCACACCTGGTACACCATCCTAGATTTAAAGGATGCCTTCTTCTGTTTAAGACTGAATCCTATAAGTCAGCCTTATTTTGCCTTCAAATGGAAGGACCCTGAACAGGGGCTATCAGGACAGTTGACTTGGACCCGACTACCCCAAGGGTTCAAAAACAGCCATACCCTGTTTGACGAGGCTTTACACCAGGATCTAGCTCTTTCCGACAAGACCATCCCCATCTGACTTTATTGCAGTACATAGATGATTTATTAGTAGCCGCACCAGATCAGGAAACTTGCCTTGAAGGCACCAAAGACCTACTCAGGACACTGGGTGCCCTGGGGTATAGAGCCTTGGCAAAAAAGGCTCAAATATGCAAAAAGGAGGTTTCTTACCTGGGATATGTTCTGAGAAACGGGCAGAGGTGGCTGACAGAGGAAAGAAAACAAGCCATATCCCAGATTCCAGCTCCAGAAAATCCTAAACAGGTCAGAGAATTCTTGGGGACAGCAGGATTTTGTAGACTATGGATTCCTGGTTTGCAGAAATGGCCGCTCCTCTCTACCCTCTAACCAAACAGAATGTGGCCTTCACCTGGGGAGAGGAGCAACAGCAAGCCTTCTCCAATATAAAAAGGGCCCTCCTGAGTGCTCCTGCTTTAGAGCTACCAGATGTCACTAAGCCTTTTGAACTTTTCATAGATGAAAAAGGGGGCATCGCCAAAGGAGTGCTAACCCAGAAGTTGGGACCCTGGAAAAGGCCCATTGCTTATTTGTCAAAAAAGTTGGACAATGTGGCAGCCGGTTGGCCACCATGTCTCCATATGGTAGCAGCCATTGCTACCCTCGTAAAAGACTCATACAAACTGACTCTTGGACAGCCACTGACCATAATAACACCTCATGCTGTCGAAACCATAATCAGACAGCCACCTGAGAGATGGATGTCCAATGTCCGAATGACACATTATCAATCTTTACTCCTAGACAAAGATCGTATTCAATTTGGACCAGCCACCGTCCTAACCCTGGCTACGTTTCTCCCTGACAACAGTCAGGGGACAGGTATGGCCCCTATCCATGATTGACAACAGATCCTGTCTGAAGTGCATGGGACTCGCTTGGACCTTTCAGATGTGCCGTTGACAGATGCGCAGACCTGGTTCACCGATGGGAGCAGCTACCTCCTAGAGGGAGAACGTAAGGCCGGGGCAGCAGTGGTAGATGGACAATCTGTAATTTGGGCTAGTGCACTGCCTCCTGGGACCTCAGCCCAGAAGGCTGAGATTATTGCTTTAACTGAGGCCTTAAAGAGGGCAAAGGACAAAAGAATTAATATCTACACTGATAGCAGATATGCCTTTGCCACTGCTCATGTCCACGGAGAGATCTATAGAAGAAGAGGACTCTTGACCTCAGAGGGAAAGCAAATCAAACATAAGGAGGAAATATTAAACCTCCTCCAGGCCCTAATGTTACCCCAAAAGTCAGCAGCATCCATTGCCCAGGCCACCAAAAAGGGGACTCCGCAGTAGCAAAAGGGAACTGCATGGCAGATGAGATAGCCCGCCAAGCTTCACTGGGCCCAACTCAAATGACTATAGCGGCTGAATTCCCTTTAATTGGTCAGAGACCAGAATGGCCATACAAAGACTGTGACTTAGAAATAATACAGAAGCTGGGAGCCAATTTTGACAAAGAATCAAATACTTGGAAATATCAAGGAAAGACTGTGTTGCCGCAAGCCATGGCTAAAACCCTAATTTCTGATCTGCATAAATTAACACATCTCAGCCATAAAAAGATGAGCCAACTGTTAAATAAAGAAGAAGATTTCTATTATATTCCAGGAAGAGAACAATTATTCAAATTAATAACTAACCGTTGTAAAGTTTGTATGCAGATGAACGCTCAGCGTCTTAAGCTGCCTACTGGACACAGGCAAAGAGGACAAAGACCAGGAGAGCATTGGGAAATTGACTTCACAGAGGTAGAACCTGGGTTATATAATAATAAATATCTATTAGTATTTGTTGATACTTTCTCAGGATGGACAGAAGCATTCCCCACCCGAAAAGAAACTGCTGCCACCGTAGTCAAGAAATTACTGGAAGAAATCTTTCCCAGGTATGGAATGCCAAAGTATCTGGGAACAGACAATGGGCCTGCATTCATCTCTCAGGTGAGTCAGAAAGTGGCCATGTTATTGGGGATAAATTGGAAACTACATTGTGCATACAGACCCCAGAGTTCAGGTCAGGTAGAAAGAATGGATAGAACGATTAAAGAGGCTTTGACTAAATTGACGCTGCAGACTGGCACTAGATACTGGGTCCAATTATTACCCCTGGCCTTATACAGGGCAAGGAATACCCACGGACCCCATGGTCTAAGTCGTTTTGAAATCTTGTATGGGTGCCCACCTCCTGCTATAACTTTCTTTGACTCTCACATTTCATCTCATGATCCTACCCCTTCCCTGCAGGCTCATTTGAGAGCCTTACAACTGGTGCAGAAGGAAATCTGGAAGCCTCTTGTGGCAGCTTACAAGGACACAGAGGAATTCTCTCACCCACATTCCTTCCAGATTGGTGACTATGTGCTGGTCCGCCGCCATAAGACTGGGAGCCTAGAGCCTCGTTGGAAGGGACCCTACTTGGTACTCCTGACCACCCCAACTGCAGTAAAATTAGATGGCATCACATCGCGGATCCATGCATCCCACCTCAAACCGGCGCCTCCATCAGAACCAGAATGGAAGCTGGAAAAGACTGAGAACCCCCTCAAACTGCGTGTTCATAGCCCCGACTCTGAACTGGCTCCCCCACCAAGCAAACGAGATTTATATCGTTCTCTATTTGGCCCACCATGTGATTGTCGGGGGGGATATTGGAGAGACCCTCCTTCTAGCTACACCCACTTTGTAGATTGTAATCATTTCACAGCATACCTCAGAGCTGAAGTTAATGAGCTAACAGGAGGTTTTAAGCCCCCTCAATGGGTATGCGTAAGAAAACCAAAGGTTAAAACCCCGGATCCTGGAAAAATCACTCCATATTGTTCGGCAGAATGCACATATACCTCGGCAGTTCATATATCTTGTCTTATTCATTCTTGTCTTGTTCATATATCTTATCTTGACTGCCACTATTTGTGTGGGACAAAAGAATCAATTACATTTCCAGGCTGTGTTGACTCACACAAATCCCCCTCAAGGTGAGGATATTGTCGAGAGACCGGGGTTATTCGGCCACACCTCAATTAAATATCATATGAGGCTGGCAGGGTGCGCAGGACAACCAGGAAAGTCATCCTGTTGGCCAACTGAGGCTCCAACATGGATATCAGATGGGGGGGACCAACCGATGCAATAAAACACCAGCATATAGAGGAACGAATAAAACCACAATTGCCAAAAGTAACATATCACCCTTTAGCTCTGCCAAAAGTAGAACCTTTAGACTTAGATGATCTAACTATGGACATCCTGGCAGCAACCCACCTCCTGAAAAATTTTACTAACCCAATGTTAGCTGCTGTTGGTTATGTATGAGCTTTGGAATGCCTTTCCCTACAGCAATACCATGGGAGGGAACTATTGATACTCCGCTAAAAAGCACCTTTATGCCCTCCCTTCCTCTCAGGGTCCAACCTGTAGGGTTCAATCATTCCCACTGTATAGAAGGAAGATCTCAAAATACTGTTGGGTAAATAGATGTAGGACAAATAACCTTCACCCTCTGTATTAACATAACTACTTATAAATCCCCGACTCCTCCCTACTGCCCACCATTGGGAGCTGCCATAATATGTGGAAATAATATGGCATATGCCCAACTTCCTGCCAACTGGACAGGGGTTTGCGTACTATCTTCCCTGCTGCCTGATGTGGGAATAGTTCCTGGGAATGAGCCCATGCCTATCCCAAGCTTTGATACCCTGACAAGCACAAGACATAAGAGAGCCATACAAATGATCCCTTTTTTTTTTATTAAAATATTTTATTTATTTATTTATTAGAGAGAGAGAGAGAGAGAGACAGAGAGACAGAGAGAGAGAGAGAGAGGCAGACAGAGAATATGAGCGCACCAGGGCCTCCAAGCCACTGCAAATGAACTCCAGACACATGCGCCCTCTTGTGCATCTGGCTGTATATGGGCACTGGGGAATCGAACTCTGGTCCTTCTGCATTGCAGGCAAACG
>PVHP010016148.1:0-36417 GCA_004024765.1 Zapus hudsonius | reverse complement strand
ATTGAATGTGTTCTGATAGATCGATCCTCAGCTGATGGCAGTTTGGGTTTTACAACCTCGATGAAGCTGTGTTGTCGGGGGCAGGCTTATGGGGTTATAAGCCAGCTTCCCCTTGCCAGTGTTTGGCACACCTTCCTGCCGCTGTTTGCAGTGCTGTGGCAGAGGTGATGTCCAGCCCTCTGCTCATGCCATCGTTTTCTCTGCCAGGATGGAGTCTCCCCTCGAGTCCGTAAGCCAAATTAACCCATTCCTCTTCAAGCCGCTTTTGTTTGGATTCTTTCTGCGCAGCAACTAGAAAGCTGACCGCAACACATATTATATATAACATATATATATATATATATATATATATATATATATATATATACACATCATCATCATTGTGGATATGCACTGGCCTATGCAATAGAAAAATATAGCTTATTCTACTGAACATTAATAGAATATTCTAAGAACATTTCTGACCTCACTCATCACCCATACTCCACAATCAACTATCAAAACCACTGTGAAATTCTATGAGGTCAATATTTTTCATATTTCCTATATAAGGGAGATCATGCAGTGTCAAAATTTTTTCATGCTAAGCTTATTTCATTTAACATATGTCATTGACTAGTATGATCTTCATGATAGAATGTTATCATCTTTATTGCTGAAGAATAAAAAATTGAATACACATGCATCGTTTCATCAGCCATTGCCTGCTACTATGGGTTGTTTTGGTTGGCTCTTGTACACTGGATCATATACATAATGTTAAAATAAATCTGATGGGTAGATGTATATTTGAAATACTGTGGATATGTATCCAGGACAAAGATGATGGATCAATCCTATTGTACATGTAGTTTTTTTAAAGAAGTTCTTTATTTACTCCCACAATGGTTATATTCATTTTTATTTTGATCATGAGTTTAAATCTTTCTTTTTGTTTCATAAGCTCATATTTATATCTTTTACAGTTTTAATAATGGAAATTTATAATGGAATAAGGTGATATTTCAGGGGTGTTTTAGTTTGCATATCCCTGATAATTTGTGGTGGTGATCATTTTATTTTATACTTGTTGATAATTCATAGGTCTCATATTAAGAAAGGCCTTTAATTGCCCATTTTTAAACCAAGCTATTTATTATTTTTCTTTTCAGACATATAATTTTCAAACAAATTCTCACAATCAGAGTGAAAGTTATAGAAAAAATTAGTTATCTGTAATCCAGTTTTGTTTGATTTTTCTTTATTTGTTTTTTAATTTCCTGTGCTTTTTGCCTGGGTGATTCAACAAATGCCTGCCACTCTAATAACTGAATTCCTGCTCCTAAGCTGCTCTTAAAAGTTTTATAGTAGAGTCTTTTTGATTTGTGCTCCTTCAATTTTCAGTCCAGATGTTTAATTTTAACACCAATGTTTATGGACAATACTGTCCACACAGTGCGCTTGGATTCTGTTACAAATTTATCTCTCAGGCTGGAGATCTAGATGGCTCAGCAGTTAAGGCACTTCCCTGCAAAGCCTAATGACCCAGGTTCAATTGTCCAGTACCCACATAGAGTCAAGTGAAAATGATTTTCCATAAAGTACTTATCTGAAGAATAAATATTGTATAGATTTGCCATGGTATTTGTGTCTTTAATGATATCACTAACATAGCAATTAAGTCAGCTTTGGATCATACACTAGGACTTCTTGTTTAATTTTTTAACAAATAATTTTATTTTAAGCAGAACCGGTTCATAGACTTATATTCCTTATAAATTTAATTATTAAACACAATTATTTTCATATCAATGTATGTTTTTTATATTTTATATATAATGTTTATATAATTAATTATGTACTAATGAAAAGTTGAGTAATTAGTATTAGGGAATGTTTGCAAACTCAACCTTGTAAAATACATTTTGAATTGAGCTGTACTTTTAAATTTTATTACCTTGTCATATAAAAATGGATATTTCAGAATTAAAGAAATAAATCAGTAGAAATAGTGAATGCCAGAAAATTAGGTTATTTTAGGACATGTACAAGTAATTCTTTGGCAATGATTCAAAGTAATTGAGCTCTTTTAAGGCTGTAATTACCTCATATTAGTATTACAAATGTTATGATAAAGATAAGCATTAAAAGCTTAAAAATCATTTGAACACAAAATGTGTCATTTTTAAAAGGTAATTTTAATAGCATATGATTCAGACTTTATAAGAATTGTTCAACTATAGCTTGAGATCAGACTTAAAAAAAAGCAGAGATCACTGGATATGGGAACCAGAAAGATAGATGCCAGCTAAGAAAACTGAGTAATTATACCTAAGAAGCAGGCAAGAAGACAAAGGAATTTTCGAAAGCAGATATCCTCTCCTCTGAGGTGAGAGAAGCAGTGATTCCAAATTTTCCCAAAATTTGCTGTAGTCTGTGACTTTATTGGGTCCTGGCTTATCAAACTTTCTGTTATTTATATGAGTGTTATTAATGGAAATTGTTCAGGTATTCATAGGAATTATGACAATCTTATCATACACTAACAGTAATGTTGTCATCAAGATTAGTCCAGCCTATGGGACAGTTGCAGATGCAGGTGAAGTAAGAATGATTTCAAAGTTCTTGGACTTGGAGTTGTTCTTTTATGATGTCTCACCTTGGAACACTATCATAATAGGATGCAATTCAAAAAGTTCAGTAGAGGTACCTATACAAAGGAATGACAAGGTGATCATCACCTTGTCAAAAGAGAGATAACAAATTGTTGTTATAATTGACATTGAAGTGGTTCGTTATATACAAAAAGTAATAGACTTGTGAAATCGTAATAAAATATAGTAACTTGCTGGAGAGATATAGTATCCAATACAATTAATCGAGATCACTTTATATTTTAAAGAAAAAATGAATTGTCCAAGAGATCAAGCGGTAAGCTCCCCAAATCAGTGGTTGATCTAAAATTTTTTAAAAATATTTTATTTATTCAATTTCAAGCACACACACACACACACACACACACACACACACACACACACACAGAGAGAGAGAGAGAGAGAGAGAGAGAGAGCGCAGCAGGGCCACCGCCTTGTGGGTCTGTCCCATGTGGGTCCTGGGGAATTGAACCAGGGGCTTTAGGCACTGGAGGCAAGTGCCTTAACCGCTGAGCCATCTCTCCAGCCCAATCTAAAATTATTTGTGTAAACAAAAATTCTGCCAATGTTTATAATATGTAAGATCCTTTATTTACAATAGGTGGATTATTTGAAGGGCAATTATTGATTGAGCATTTTAGCAATAATAAATTTTCTTTTTTTGAGGTAAGTTCTCTTTTTTTTCTTTTGAAAATGACATGAGTAGTTTATTTTAGGGTTAATTTGAATCAAGAACAGAAAAAGATCATTTACAATGTAATCAGCAAAATTGTTTCTTAAATATTTTCATCTTCAAGCTGCTCCTGCATCTCCCCTATTCACCTTATATTTATTTTTCTTTAAAAAAAATTTTTTTATTATCCAAAATTAGATACACCATGTGACCAAATAATGTGTTGGTATCCCCATTTCCCTCTTCCCTGTCCCCAATCAGCTGTATATCCTCCTCTGTGGCAGTCTGGATCAGTCCTTGGTGCTGGTGACCATGGATAGCCTAGGGGTCAACCTTTCCCATCCCCTTTGTATGTTGTTACTGAGGGGGGGCATGTCTCTGGATATTCTCCTCCACCATGGCTCTTACAGTCTTTCCATCCCCTCTTCTGCTCAGTTCCCTGAGTCATGGTGGATGAGTATTAAGGCTACTTTATTGTTGAGGTCTTAGGTGCCTCTGTACTTCTGCTTTAGGTTGTGTTGAAAATCCTCTGTCTTTCTGGCTGGCTTGTTCTGGGTTGACTGATTGGCTGTGGTTATAGGTGTCTTGCTTATCCCACCGCTCTGTCAAGAGTTTTAATTGAGGTCTACAAGATAGGCCTGGGGTGGTTCATCTCTTGCCCAGATGTTAGCCATCCGCCTGTGGCTCATTTGTAGGGTCTCTATTTGTGGCAGTCAGACCTGAAGTTCACTAGGTAGTCTCAGGGTACTCCTCTGACCTCTGGCTCCCTACTGAGTACTGGGATTAAAGATGCGTCCCACTTTGCCCAGCTTAGAACTAATAAATTTTAATACAAAGAAAATAAATAGCTGTTATGCTCTATCTTGTTGGCTACAGGGAAACTATTTTAAATAGTCTTACCATTATTAATTCCAGCAGAATGTTGTTCTTGCTTTTGTATGTGTGTGTTTATATCTTGTAAGGATTTTTCATATCAATGTGAATTGTTTTGTTTTAAAACAATTAAGAGGCATAAAGTTGGACAATAGAATGTAGTAATGAAAGCTAGAGTATATTTATAATCTCGATAAATTAGAGTATATCTAAATATCATTTAAAATATCAATGAGTAATTTAATTTAGAACCTAGCTCTACTTTGTGACTGCACAGTGTTTGTGTTCTCTCAATGAGAGTATATAAATATGTACAATTTTTAAGGAGCCAATTCCAAATCATACTGTACCATATGTACATTTCATTTTCTTCCTTCTTGTCAACTAGTTGTAAATATTTCCGAATTCTTATCCCATTCACCAAATCTCGTAACCAGTTGCTTAAAGTCGTCTGACAGTCAGCAAAAACTGTTATAAAATTTTCTGTTATGAGACCCGAGAGGAGATTAAAGCTTAGCCCTATCAGTCCATCCAAAAAGAACATGTTGCTCGTGGCCGAGTCTTCTCTTTCAGAGCAGTGAACAGAGAGGAAATCGGTAGAAGGAATGAGGCTGCCCGTAGGCTGTAGCCCCTGTGGAGATGCCCTCTAGAGAACATAACAGTAGCCGCTGTCTCTGCATGACAACTGTGTGCATGGTGACTTGATTGGGGGGAAAAGAAACACTATACAAGCAGGAAAAATAAAGTTTAAGGTTTCAAAGTATAGGTCCTAGTTTGTTGTATAAAGTTAGCAATGACAACAGGAAGATCAGCACAATTGACAGAGATGTATATCTGGGGAACATATAACATGAATGAGAAAGGACAATAATAAACAACATATTTTCTTTTAGAAATTAATTATGAAGCTGGGCACAGTGGCATACACCTTAAAATCAGCACATGGAAGGCAGAGGTGGGAGGATTGCTATGAGTTTGAGTCCAACCTGAGATTAAATAGTGAATTCCAGGTCAGCAAGAAGCAACCTCAAAAAAAGCAAAAGAAAAAAAAATGAGAATTCTGAAAAAAAAATCAGTTCTTTTTCAAAAAAATCATTTACATTTCTCTTTTTCCCTAGTACACTAGATGTAAAAGATGATTAGGATTTTTATTATTTAATCATTGCCTCAGGTAATTGTAGTGAATTATTTCCTAATGAATTTGTTTTCATAGCTTGTTACCTAATTTCAATTATTCTTATTTGAAATAAACTAAAATGAAAAATATATTTAAATGGTGGATATGAAATTATATGAATAACTATTTGAACAGTATCATCTTGGACCACCAAAAAATAATCACCACCAACATACAACCACATAAGAGCATGCAATCTGTTATGTGTACAGTAACAAGGAATTGCCATGTTAGAGTATATCCACATGTATCCCAAATTACTTGTAATTTTGGATTTTACTCTACTGTACTACTCACTATCAATAAATTTTATTTTCAAAAATCCCAGATTTTAGCCAGGCATTTTGGCGCACGCCTTTAATCCCAGCACTCGGGAGGCAGAGGAAGGAGGTTTGCTGAGAGTTCAAGGCCACCCTGAGACTACATAGTGAATTCCAGCTCAGCCTGACTAGAGCGAGACCCTACCTCGAAAAACAAACAAAAAAAAAAATCCCAGATTTTTATTGAAAGTAATAAGGAAATACTCAAATTTCTATGGAAATTAAGAAAGCTCTGGGATAACAAAATTTTTAAAGGAATATGAATGTTCAGAACTTTTTATAATTTGTTCTACAATTTATTACAAATAACAAGAAAACAGTAGATTAGTAAAAAAGAACAATAAGTTTAGGAATGTAGCATAGGAGTATTGAATGAAAATGCATATCCATAGTTTAAAGTAGTTTTATTGGGAAAGGAAAACTTCCTTAATGAGAAATGCCGGAATGATTGTATAGTAGTCTAAACCATAAAAGACTCCCTGACTGTATTCAGTGCACAAAAGTCTGAGAACCTTATGCTTAAAGCATCTATGAAATGAAAAACGATCAATGAATTTGGTACACACCTGTATTTCCAGAACATTCAAGATATTTTCAAGGACAGTAAGGAGTTCAGCTCCCTAGCATGGAGTTGGTTCTACATGGACCCGGGATATATGAGACCTTATATCAAAAATAAGAAAGGGGGAAGAGGAGAGGGGAAGGAAGGAGAAAAAAAGGAGGAGGAGGAGGAGGACTCTGAAAGGATCAGATTATTTGCAAAAGAAGACATGTGAAATCTGTCAAAGGAGTTGTATCTATAACACATAAAGACTTTGCTAACTCAAAAATAAGGAATATAGCACACTGATTTAAAATGAAAAGTTCAAGGCTTCAAGAAGTTACTTTGTCCAAAAACAATCATGTGAGTAGGAAATGAGCACGTTATGTAAAGTTTCATTAGCCAAAGCAAGTCAGTGCACACAAAGTCAAGTGTAAATGACAATGACATTTCACAGCTCATCCAAGAGAATGGACAGAACAGGAACCATGATTTCAGGAGAGCACCAATCAAGTGTGACTCTGTGACAGATTCCACAGGGGAGGATAAGCATACAAGCCACATGGCAAAAGTGATGCTTGTATTTTGGTAAATATAGATATTCAGGTACCATATGACCTAGAAGACATTAACATGGATATTATGCTGTCATTTCTTTCCTTTTTTCTTTGCCTTTCTTGTTTCCCTGCCTCTCTTCCTCCTCCTCCTCTCCCTACCTCTTTTCCCCCTTCCTTCCTTCTTTCCATCCTTCCACACAGACGGGACACTACTAAAACCCCATAGAGATGGTGGATGTGTGCTGGTTTCATAGGGCACAGAGTTCTCTGGGGACAGAAGGTGCTTCCAGTACACAAAGAATGGCAGCTCACCTCTCTGCAACAGAGCATGGGCCTGGATCACAAGCTGCAGCACCAACCTGAGTGGTGGGAACAGACATGTTCATTCATGGGAGAGCTTAGCCATACAGGTTACCCACCCCAGACTCAGAAGCTTTCAAAGACTTTGTCTTTTTTTTTATTTTTGTGTTTTCACAACTATTGTAATAATAGTTATCTAGTAGTACTTTATTTATAAAACATTTTGTGCTTTTATATTCATTTGCTTAGATGACTTAATTTTATTTATAGTTACTTTTATTTCATGCTCATCCTCTTCCTCTTTACCAACTTTT
Source organism: Zapus hudsonius (assembly GCA_004024765.1). Taxonomy (NCBI): domain Eukaryota; kingdom Metazoa; phylum Chordata; class Mammalia; order Rodentia; family Dipodidae; genus Zapus; species Zapus hudsonius. The sequence continues at coordinate 29,029 of PVHP010016148.1, read as the reverse complement.
CCAACTTTTTTTCTTTTCTTCCACTTAATTTTGCATCAACTTTTTTCCTGGACCAAGTTAAATTTCTTTAAAAATATATTTATTATGAATAATTATATACATTGTATGGTCAAATCTTGTGACGGTGTCCCCATTTCCCTCCTCTCTGTCTCCTACCTACTGGGGTACTTCCTCTGTGCACATTCTGGATCTGTCCATAGGTTAGGGGTTAAGAACTGTACCAGAGATTGCCAGTCTTTAATTTATTTTTCTTCCACCTTTTGTATTGTTGCTTAGGGGGGAGATGTCTCTGGATATTCTCCCCCATCATGGCTCTTACAATCTTTCCACCCTCTCTTCTGCTCAGTTCCCTGAGTCATGGTGGGTGAGTTTTGAGTTAGCTTTATTGTTGAGATCTTAAGTGTCTCTGGATCTTTGCCTGGGTTGTGTTGGGTATCATTGGTGTCTGTCTCCATCGACCTTTCATGGTTATCTGACTTGCTGTGATGATTGGTCTCCTGTTTGTCTCCTAACTTTCTCATAGGTTTCATTTGGGCCCTGTGTCAAGGCTAGGTGTGGTTTGTATCCTACCAGGATGTGAGCCATCATCCAGTGTCTTGTTGGTGGAATTGAGTTGTCCCTGGCTCTCTCAATGCCTTATGAAAAATAAAACAGAATCTCCATGGGAGAGTGAGATCAATATAGGCCTGCATCTCCCTGTCCAAGTTATTGGTTCCTTCCCAGACTGAGCTGTTGATCAAAGAGACGCATGAGGTCCCAAATGTGACAGACTTCTGTCAAAGCTCTTAAATACCTGCCCTAGGCCTAAGGTAAGACCCTATTGCTGAAGAAATCACAAAGTGCCATTAAGTTTTATTTTATTCTTTATTACATTTTACCTTATTAGCTTTAAAATTAATGACTTGTCTTTAATTAGATTTATTTTATTTTATATCAGGTTTCCTTTAACATCATTTCTACTGTTAGATTGCTTTCCTTTCTCTTCCCTGAGCAGTACTGGTGCCTAAACCCTTAACAGGAGAGTAATAACTAATAGGACCCTCACATGTAGCTGGACAGAGACCCATCCTGGCACATTTAAAAATCATAACCTAGAAATACAAGTGAAATGGAAAAGCAAGACAGGAAGAATCTTCCAAAGTCTATCTCCTATAAATAATTGCAAAACAACTTCCTGGGTGAAATGCTTGAGACAGAATTCCAAGTGTTATTTTCAAATAATCACTGACTTAAAGAGCACTCAAATAAATAAACTCATGTAGTCATTTTGTGTTGCTCCATTCAGTTGCACTGCCTTATATCTATGTTTTGTGCCAGTACTATGCAGTTTTTAGTGTGTATGTGTGTGTTTGAGAACATATATATACATATATATGAGAATATATATATATATATATATATATATTCATATCTATCTATGTATAAATGATATATAGATAGATAGATATAATTACATACATACATATTTTGTATGTATATACATACATATTTATCTAGATACATTAGCAGAAGTTGGGGAGAAGGGGATTGTATGGGGTGAGTATGGTCAAACTACATAATATGCATTGACAAAATGTCTTTTTAAAGCCCAGTAATATGCATCACAAATATATGATAATGCTACTTGTATCATTGCTGAGACTTTCAATAAGAGGCCTGTTGGTGGTTACCTCCACCTTCTTTTCATTTCTATTAAATCTGGAGGACAGAAAGCAACCTAAATGGGCCTGGATTAGTGAGTGACTACCTGGGATAATCAGTGTGTACCTTGGGATAATAAGGTGGAAAAGAAGCAGAGTTGCTAATAGTCCAGTTATCAGGCTAATTTAGAAAGATGATATAATCATTAATCACAATAAATTGGAATTGGTGACTGATATATATATATATGAAGTAAAAATTAGTTTTCAAAAATCTCATGACACAAGAATTAGAAATGTGTTTCAGGTAGTTTTTTGACTTAATTTGATGGAGGTCAGGAACTAGAATGAATGTGAAAGATAAAACAAAAGATCAAATTTAATGTGCTAGAGTCTCAAGGCATATTAAGGTAAATTTATACTTTTCCTAAAATGAATGTGAATTATTTATTAAAGAATTTTAATGCATTGGCATTACTATTTTATATGCAAGGGAATTTTACTGTTTATGTTATATGATCTGTAAACTCATCATCTCATTTTACCATGTTTATCTCATTAAAGCTTCAAAATTAGTCTCAGGGTAGTTCTATATGCTCTGAAAATCTCCAACATATAATGCATAGTCTTTGGTATTTTTCAAATAGATTCAACTAATGGACTTTGAACATATATTGAACTAAAAATTTAATAGTTCTTTTATATGCAAACATTTAACTGACCCATTCCTGTAATAAATAAAATAATCTGTCTATGAACTTTCATAATCTTTATTTCCAGAGAAAGAAACCACTTGACCCAAATGAAAGCTGGGATTGCTATTTATGTGGAGGTATCTCCTACTTTAATGAGTAACCACCTATTTCAGTATTAATATAGCAAGTAAGCACTCTGAAAAACGATTGTGGATTATCTAACAATTTACTCTTTGCTGGGGATTCTCCACCTCAACACAGCATGAGCTTTTGAAGTAAAGAAATGGAAGAGAAGGTTCAGAAACCTCTACCATCGCAACCAAAAGGAGATTTGTCAACAGGATTGTCATTAAATCATTACTCCAAGGTGACAACACCTAAAAGCATAAACATGCTTAATGAAATGCATGTGAATTATTTTCATTTTCCTCTACCATCTTCTTTCCCTTGGGGGTTATTTTTGGATTTTTATTTTTTATTACCACACCTTCTATGACCATATTTTCTTCATCTCCTTCCTGTTGTGTGTCTCAGCCAACCTAGACTAGCAAGTGTCAGAATTAGAAGGCGGAGCATCCAGCCGGCCTCTCAATCACTGGAGCTTGGGGTTAAGGCTGATCTCAATAGGCTAGTTCTGAGATAATTCATGATCTAATCAGCATCTTTGTTTCCTGAAAGTAAATATCAATTATAAAACATTTCTGCTTTCAAAGTAAAAGTGAGAACACATCTTAACTAACTTAAGTTTAAGCAAAAGACTTCATTAACATTCTATTATGTATTTAGTTTCCATTTCAGTTGAAAACTATAAGTGCATGATCCAAATTATTAGGCTTCTTCTTTAAAAATGGGGAGATTTTGAAAGCATTCCTTTTGCCAATAGGAAAACTCATTTAGATTCTGAATCCTTAACATTAAGGCAAAATATAGGATTTTTAAATAAAAATAAGTGGAAATAGAAAAGTTTGCTTTGGAAAAAAAAATGTGGATGAAAGGGAGCTTTGCTACTACAAAGCCAAGAGAGAAATATATAACATTTCCAATTTACTCAAGTAACTTGACATTATACAAAGTAACATTTCTGTTAGGTTGAGAGTTTTTATTGTTGACCCTGTAACCCAATGATCACACACATTCACTCTGAGAATGTGCTTTTTTATACAACACTAGTTCAGCAGTGCTACAAAAATTGAGTCACCTATAATGATTGGAAAATGTCCTTTGAAGGACATTAGTTCCCAGCTGGTAATTTTCCTATAAAACTTTTATCAGTGTGAACTCCTTAGAGAATTGTCTAATATATCATTAGCTATTGGGAACTATTACTACTTTAAGGAATATTTGAGGCAAAATTTCATTCTTGAATAACCTCAGAGTGGTAAAGAAATATTAAAGTATGATGTTCTAAATTTGTTTTTTTCTATGTGCAATATCTTAACTTTTTGAAAAATGTATATGCAATCTGCATTTAATACCTAAAAGATTCTATTCTTGTAAAAGTAAGGAAGTGATTACCATTTTTTAATTTCAAGATTCTACTTGCTTTTACTTGTAGAGAACTGTCAAATTCTGCCATCCACTTTATTGTAATATTGAACACAATTACTCAAAATTTTAGTCATATTAGCATTTGATCAATGTGGTCATTCAAACATTGCTCATAAAGGGAAATATCCTCCCATGTTGAACTTAAATCCTCAGTGGCATCTGTTAGCTAGAACTCTGATCTAATCCATGGTATCTGTTAGCTAAAACTCTGATCTAAGGTCTGTTTTATGTATGCCATGGTCTATCAACAGAAAGGTCACTCATCACTTCCCATTTCTACTCTCACATGACGTATGAATGAATTCCAATGCTTGTCTTTGACATTCAAGGCACTACACACTTTACCTTTGCATTCTACCTGAACTCAAGTTACTTTTTAAATTAATGATGCACTGGTTTATAAAATCATGAATATTATGCATGAAAATGGGGTACAGTATAATATTTTTGTAACTTCCAAAACCAGGTTAAACACATCCATCTCTGAAAAAAAATTATCTCTTTTCATGGAAAAACATATTAAAATATTTTTCAACTCTTTAAGACCCACAGCACACAAAATGAAAACCCCCTTTGCCACAAACTAAGTCCCAACATTAGTAAACTGCCCTACAAGACGCATCCATATTCCCTTCCACTTCACTTCTTTCCTATTTTTCATAGATGCTAGTAAATGCTTTATTTGTGGTATGACAATAAAATTTCTGCCTTTATAGCAAGCATTTACTGAACGCTTAATGACTAAACAAGCCAATAGATGGGTGCAAAATTCCCACAGTTGTTGTGTGCATTGTTTAGACAAACTACTTAAATTTATTCTCTAAAACATATATTTTGAAGTAAAACATGTATATATGATATATGTATATATTATACATAGAGATATACATATAGAGATTATAGATCTTAATGAAGTGCTATATATCACAGGCTTAATATGTCCTGATTGCACAGTAATATGGGAAATTTATGCAGAAAGTTCACACATTAAAGACTTGCCTGGGCAATGTAGTGAGACCCTATCTCAAAACAAAACAACAAGTGAATAAATATATCAACAAATGAAGAAATAATTATTATTAATGGTTCTTTTGTCTGTCAAATTAAAAGAACATGTGAACTGCCAAATCAATTTGTTTTTGAAGCCACAATATAAAATCATTCTAATCAAAATCAGAATTTTTATATAAATGTTATTTATAGAATATACAGGTTTATAGTATATCATTATTATACATGTGTCATGAATACTTATCAAACCTGAGAGGACAGGTTGAGTTAAAGGAAATTTTCTTGTTCAAATGACTAAATTTGACAGTCTGTTACTTTGAACCTAATCTTAGTTGTTCCTTTATACCTGTGGGCTGAAAACAAATTAACCTTTTAATAGGCCTGCTCATCACCCATGTGTGAAGATTTGTATATCACAGTGCCTTGCTGGTCGTGACATTGAAAGCCTATTAACTCTAAATCAACAGGGTATCACTTAATGACCTGCCATAGAAGCACTGTATGTGGTCCCCCTTTGGACAGAAGAGAGTGACTGCCCCAGTCCATAAATACCCAGCAAGGAAGCATTCAGACATTGGCAAACATGCGGGCTCCGGAAACTCACAGCAGTGCAAAGACAAGTGTTAAGGAAATTTTCAGATTCTTAAGGTGTAAAACAAATGTCCTTTCACAACATAACTAACCAAGGGAGAAGGAGATCAATAGATGTTCATTATTATTACATTCATTTCATCATGCAGCATAAAAGAGGTCCTTAATAAATATTTCTTGAATAACTGAATCATGATCATATAAGTTATTATTTCATCTATGTTTTGTCTGCCAAAGTGCTATTTTTTTCTGTTTTTCTTTAAATAGTGAGCTAATAGATATTAACATTTCTAAATCAGTAAGCAAAAGCAAAGTATGCATTACAGGACACATAATATGGTTTTATTTCACCTCCTTTTCCTATGAAACTATTGTGGCATATTTGCATATAAAATAAAGTTGCATTTTGAAGAAATCTCTGATTTCACTACAATTTGGATACTGATTTTTGCAGCATTGTCTTTAAAATCACTTTTAGATTAAAAAAGCTGCTTTTCCATAGAACATGGGCTATTTAGTTTTTATCTTCTATGATATTTTTCCATTCAAGTGACTATTTTATTATATTGAATCAAACATTTGTTAAGTTCATAACCATTGCTATAATTGTTTGCTCCTAATTTTCTGATTGTATCTCAAGCTACCCAATTGTGTATGATTTTAAATTGAAGAGTTCTGATACAATAGCTTTCTCACATATCATTTCTGCTTACTTGATTATTTAATGTATCTTTATCATACTAATTTTCATATATATAATATATAATCTGGAAGCAATTCCTGAGTGCACAATTAGAACCATGTGAAAACTTTGCTAAAGATCTTATACTTGTCTGGCATGTGAAAATTATCAGGTTATTCTTAGTGACAAAGTTATATGGCAGTAATATCTTTAAATGGCCAATAACAACCATAGGTTAAATCCTGGTGATGAAATGTAAGCAATTATTTCATACTGCTAATGTTATCTAGATCATTGTTTTCCCAAACTACCCACTGGGTTAAGTAATCTAGGAATAATGGCTAGAGTATCAGAGTTTAGCCTTATAATATCTTTCATACAGTTTCCTGTATTTTTCTAAGAATAGCATGATGTTATCTTGAAAGTTAAAAAAAAATCATAAAGGTTTTATAAGTTGTTTCTAACTTGCTTATAATTAGATATTTCAGCACAATGTTTCACATGTTGCTTTTATTTCAGCAAATCATTTATTGAAAAAATATGATGGGCTGGTCAATCAAATTGTACTGGTATTTTTTTTAATTTTTTTTCATTTATTTGCAAGCATTGAGATATAGAGAGAAGAGAGACAGACAGACAGAATGGGCATGCCAGAGCCTCCACAGCTGCAAATGAACTTCTCATGCATGTGTCCCTTTGTGCATCTGACTTTATGGGGGTACTGGGGAATCAAACCCAGTTCATTAGGCTTTGCAGGAGAGTTCCTTAACCACTGCCCTATATTTCCAGCCCTTATATTGGTATTAAACAAAATGCTTAGCATTCTCAAACATAATGCTAGAGTAGAGCATTATTGAAAAATTATTCAAAACCATTCATTTTTGAAATAAGTTTTACATAAGAGTTACTTGTAACTTTCCTTTAAACTGAGAAAATTATTTTCCTAGGTTGTTACATTATTCAAATATTTGGCTTATATTTAATAGTCTATCTATATTCTATGATTCTACATTTTAGATATATTCAGTTAGAAAGGTTAGCTAGTCTAGGGATATGATTTCCACTTAGGGTGTGTGTAGATACAATCCAAAAAACAGATCTGTATTTGACTTTTTCTTTGTTTATGTAAAGATATTTCTTGTCTCTGGCATTTATTCTTCAGATTCCTCAGCTCCAAAATGTCATTTTCTCAGAATCATGTTGGCATGGTGATATTTTATATAATTTTGGACACAAACGTTTTAAACAAATCCATTTAAGTGGCACTACATGTAGAATTACTTAAAATATCGAGGGCATCTTGAAATTGTCTGAAAAGCCCCAGTCAGTACTTATTATCTTTTGTAATAATGTATCTCATTGAAATTTGATTTAAAAGGAAAATGTTCAAGAGCACTGATTAAGAATTGCAGATTTCAAATGGAGACTTTCAGAGTATTACATTGTAAAAAAATTCAACTTACAAAAGAGATCCATTGCTTTATGAGGAAACATATTTAATAAAATTTAGACTTAAGATACTTTGCTTTTAGAGGTATGGCAGATCTTTGGGCATTTTGTGACAGTGTGTGCAGTTTCTCAAAGCACAAAATATTTAACTTTCAAAAGAATTAAAACTTTGAAAAATTTTGAAATATAAGAATTAATGCCTTTTTTGTTTTTTTTTTAAAAATTACCTTTCCAAACTTGATATAACACTGTGTGCATGAATATGCAATCTTTCCATGCTACATTAGTACAGCCCAAACCATGTATAAGTGAAAGGTCTCATTAGTTTGGCAAGCCAGTAATAGTCATACGAAAAATTGAATTCCATCATTGCTAGAATCACAGGTGGAATGTAATATTTTGTCATTTTTGAGTCATAATTTTATATAGCCTTGCTTGGCTGCCTATAAGATGAAGATGACTTTGCTATTCAAACTGTATTGCTTCCCTTCTGGAGTGATAGAATAACAAACCTATCCCACTACATACATTTTATGTGATATATTTGATCAAATCCTAGGCTTAGGACATTCTAGGAAATCAAATTTGAACCTGAAAAACATCCAGAGAACTATTATCTTTTTTTTAAATTTGCTTTTAGAAATGATGAATATAATAAATGTCATTTTGTAGTAATATATTTAATTACATAATCTTAAGTAATTATTGTGTCTAATGTTTTAGTAAAATTGTGTCTAATGTTTTAGTAAAATGCATCACTTGAATTTGTTTTACCCTATAAAACAAATTTGTATTCCTTGAACTATACAAATTTATAAATTGTATGAAATATGTACAGTTAATTGAAATAATTAGTCATTTTCCAGTTCATCAAACCCAAGCTCTATGCTTAAATAGACTTGTGACTATCTTTTCCACTCTGCCTAAAGTTTATTTTTCAGAATGTAAATGTTTAATATATTCTTTCATATTTCTCAAACGAAGGTCATTCATAAGAAAATTCTTAAAATACTGCATGACATAATGCTAATTTCTAAACTGATTTTTAAATTGCATCTAATTACCTTGAAAAAAATTTCCATTTTTCATTATAAAAAAATTCTCAGGTGAGGCAAAATAACAAAACAGTTACTGGTAAGCCTGAATTTATAATGAAGAAACAAGATGAATATGACTGATCATAATGTAACCTCCAACTCTGAACATTATAATGCATTTGTGTTGATGATATTTCTGTATACTTTCACTAAGTTTTCAGAAAAAAAGGATATTATAACTTTAATGAGGAGAATTAGGATGGGGGAGGATATTACCTTTTTTGGAATAGGAAACTCTTTGTTTCTAATAAAACAAAAATAAATATTTATTTTATATATTTTAAAATTTTAATTATTTTCCTTATTATGGACTTTAGAGTATGAACATATTTTTAGGAAGTTTTGAAAATGCTGTACTCCAAGTAAATAAGAAATTGATAGCTCAATGTTCATAATCTTCACTCAATTGCTTATTGCTTAGCATATATAAAATCAGTTTTTCATGCTTTCCTGCTAGATTTCTCAAAAATAAAACTCCCAAAAATATATAGAAAAACTTATCTCCAGATTTGTAAATAATTTCTTATGTGGCTGCCACATAACCCTTGAAAAAATACCTATTTTAAGAACTGTGTCAGCAATCTTTAGCTTAGTGACTATGAATTGTTCTCTTTTCTACGTAACTATTTAATGAATTTAAACTTCAGAATGCATAATTCTACAGCACATACATATTTGTGTCTTTTAACAGACATTTATTGTTAAGATTTAGGCCTCTTTGAGAAGAGCATTTAATGTAGTAAGTCATTCTTCAATGTTTTTGAGTGATTTTTGCCTCCTGTCATGTGCTTGTGATGAGCATCATATAAGCACATATATATAGTCAATTAGTATAGATTTTATACACACATATGTATATGAAATCTGTGCTAATAGATTCTAAAGTGCTCTTGAAATTTTCTTAAACTACTACAATCATGTTTGCACATTGTCTACCATGGAGTATCAAAGTTATTAGTCTACATATGCTACAGAGCAAAAAGTATACCACTGAAAAGGTTCAACCATATCTTGGGGGTGTTATCTATCTATCATTGTTCGTAAGTGCTTAGCCTACTGGGATGCTGAGGAAACAAAAAGAATTCACCACTGTTATTGAAAGAAAGGTTGTACACAAAAGCCTTAATTTTCCTTCAGTGACATGAATTTTCTTGGAAGAGAATGGGCTTAAATTTCACAAATGACATATCATAGAATGATAATTGAAAACCAACAAAATAATTTTATTTTTTTAGCCTTGAACAGGCATAGCTTTTAACCTCTATTCTAAAACTATCTTCACTTGGTTAAAATGAAAGAAAAAAAAAGCTACCTGCTTTTACCTTCAGATGGCTGTGACAGTTAAATGAATTATCACATTCAATGTACATATAAATGCTGTTATGTACATAATATTATCCACATACATAAACTGTTAAAACAAAGCCATGGGATTATTGAGAATATTTACCAGATTTAATTCTGGCATTTTAGATTATATTAGCAAATATTTTCCAAGACAGTATATATAATATTCCTGCCTCTGGGACTCCTCAAGCTGATTTACCTGATCACATAATAATAATTATAATAATACTAATTATTATTATTATAATTATTATTATTATTATTATTATTATCATCCAATATGACCCTGCCATAATCCATTCCCCCATATAGCAATTACAGTGTTCTGTGCAAATCATGTGATGTCATTCATTTAAAATACATTTAATTATTATTCACTCTACTTTTTGGTTTAATAATCTCTAGGACAATGAAAAGTAATCCATTCACTAAATATACTGGGATGAAGTTACTTGCGCTGATGAGATGAATGTGCACCATGTATCCCTTAGGTGGATATTCTGTAGATATCTACTATGTACATCCATTTATATTGTAGTTTAACTTTGAATTTCTTTGTTGGGTTAACCAGTATATTCATGAAAATTGGATATCTATGTCACATGTTATGATTTTGTTGGTATCTAACTTTTTCTTTACATTTTGTAGCATTTTTTTTTTTTTTTCGCAAGAGGAGAGGGGAGTTTTGAGTTTATACCAGGGTCCGGGCCCAGGCTCAAGACTGGGTGGTCCAGGCATAAATGAAGCATTGGCCCCGAACCCCAGTTACAAAGAGACTTTATAGTAAGGAACAGAGATGTGTAGTGAATTAGGCCTGTAAATTATCAAGCACAAGCAAGAGGATGCCTACACGTAGTAACTCACACATTTACAATGGGTTCCTGAGAAGTTCAGATAATCCTCCCCAGGTGTTCTCAGGCCTTGTCTTTTCCTAACTTCCTTATCACAGTTAAAGCAATTATTTCTTTGTCTCACTGAACTTCAAAGCTCTGGTCGCTTCTCACCTCATGCTATGTGACTGGCCATCTGTGGCCTGCAAAATGTAACAATGATTATAGGGGAGGAGGCAGTGAGCTCACGCTCATTTTCTATAATATTCCCACTTCTTCACCTGAATTATGAATCTTCATATCCATTTAATTTTAGTGAAACCTCCTGGTATTCCTGGCAAACTACTTGGAGTCTTATTATTTTGAAACATTAATAAACATTTGATTCACATAGAAATAGCATTATTGTTACAATGCTGGTGTTTCTTTCCCATGCAGTTAGCAAGTCTAAGCTTTAACAATTTTGCAATATAGTGCTGTTAAAATCTACCTGATTCTGTGAAGCTATATAGTTTTGCTGCATAATGTTTAAATATTTTTTTAATCTGGGTAGACAATTATCAAAATATATAGCTAAACAGAAGGACAAGTGTCTGTCTCTGACCTTTAGAATTTAGCAGGGTATAATCTGTTATCAAAAGCAGACAATTTAACCAGACATTGCAAATACCAATAGGACTGGGGATAGTGTCCTATTAAAAATTTCAGGCTTATGTCATGTGTAGTTCAGCCAGGCTAGAGCAGGGCTGAGGTCTCTTCCTCAGGGGCAGGTGTCTCTGCTGGCTATATGTCAGAGAGCTGGAAAGTGCTCTGCTGGGTACTTGGGAAGAAAAAAATCATCAAAAATCTTAATTAGAAGTGAACCCCAAGAGCAACACATGTAGTTACCCTGGAAAATGTGTCTCATTGTAATGACTTAATACTGGAATGATTGCTCTGAATTTCTTTCAGGCCCAATCCCCAGGTGGAAAAGAATTGGAATCAACCCAAATGCCAATCACTGGACAAATGGATATCAAAGTTGTGGTACATATTCGCAATGGAATTCTACACAGCTGAAAGAAAAATTGGCATAACAAAATGTAAAGAAAAGTGGATGGACTTGGAGCAGATCATACTAAGCGACCTCACACAAGAGCAGAGAGGCAAGCGCCACATAACCTCCCTCATATGTGATTCCTAACCAGGTTAACCCTGAACATTAAGAAAACCTGTCAGTGAATGGAGAGACTGTAAAAGGGGATGAAAAGAATTGGGAAGGGATGGGAGAATGAGGAACTCATACAATAAACTATAATAATGAATTTCCATAAAACCATAACTTTCTTAAAGTAAGTTTCCGAGGAAGCTGTGGGCACCACTTGGTATGAGGGGCCTTGAATAGAATGGAAGTATATTTAACCTCAAGAATAATTGCTCAGGCCTGCATCTCCCTGTCCCAGTTATTGGTTGCTTCTCACACTGAGCTGTTGATCAAGGAGACCCATGAGTTCCCCAAAATGTGGCAGACATCTGTCAAAGCTTTTGAGTACCTGTCCCTAGGTCTAAGGTAGGACCCTAGTGCTGAAAAAAATCACAAAGTATCATCAAACAACACCAAGAGATCCTGCTAAATCCAGAATGGTAACCAGCTCCCAGATGGTAGCATGTGTAGCACCGGAAGGTGTGGCATGAGCTGCCAGGGGAAATTGGTCAATGATATTTGGAGAAAGCAGAGAGCACTGATATCTAATATAGACACTTGTCACAAGAATGTTGAACACACTGCTTGTTATATGGAAGAGACCAGAAAGACAAGAAGTGCCGATCTGTGCAACAGTGGCACTAAACCTAGGAGGGTAATAAATGGCTTACTGATCGGCTAAGAGATCTACCTAGTGACTAGGAACCCTTACATGGAATTGGAACCATGACAAAATCCCATGGGGATCAAGAACCTGGGCTCCTAGGGTTAATTCCCACTACCAGATAGCTACAGAGAGGTTATATCCATTAGAATCTAGCCAAAATAGCAATGCTTTTCTCATTTAACCTATATTGATCTCACTCTCTGATGGAGATTCTGTTTGTATTTTTCAGAAGGCAGTGAGAGAGCCAGGGACCATCAATTCCACCAACAAGGCATTGGATGATGGCTGACAAACTGGCAGGAGACAAACCACCCCTGGTGTTCACACAGGGGCCAAATAAACCTATGAGAAAGTGATGAGACAAACAGGAGACCAATCACCACAGCAAGTCTGATAAAACATGAAAGGTCAATACAGACAGACACCAAAGATACCCAAGACAACCCAGGGCAAAGGTTCAGTGATACTTAAGATCTCAACAATAAAGTAGACCTAAAACTCATCTACCATGACTCAGGGAACTGAGCAGAAGAGGGGGCAGAAAGAGTGTAAGAGCCATAGTGAAGGAGAATATCCAGAGACATTGCCCCCTCAGCAACAACACACAAAGAGGGAAGAAAAAGAAAAAAAAAATGGCTACTTCTGGTGCAGTTAATAATCCCCTAACCTATGGACAGATCCAGTATGCACACCGAGGAAGGACCCCAGTGGGTAGGGGCCAGGGAGGAGGGAAATGGGGACAGCTTCGCAAGAGTTGCTCATACAATTTATATACTTACTCATAATAAAGATATTCATTTAAAAAAAGGTTATCTTAGAGATGATAAAATCTCATCTGAGTTACACTTTCAAAAGTGTCTCACCAGTCATAAGATCTTTCAATGAATGTCTGAAAAATAAATAAATAATCATTAGGTCATTAAGATTATATCTTATATGCATGTAATCATATATATATATATATATATGTATATTCTAAATGACAATATAAATTATTCATGTACAAAGTGTGATTGAGCAATGCTATCTGACACCTAAACCTGAATTATAAGTTTGTACTGTTATACTGTTGGAATTATTAGTATAACCCTAGTGAAAAGTGTTTGAACTCAATTGTATCTGGAATCTATGGATAACATATATGAAGGCAAGTTAAAGAGACCTAAGTAATTCCATACATAGTGTAGAAAAATATATGAAAACAGGGATTTTTTAAATAGGGGTTTTATCATCTCTCTGTGTAGTTCTGCACAGCCCTATTGTTCCCCCAGCACAGCTTTATCAGAAATTTTCTCTTTTTATCTGTCTCAGACAGAACAGGGACTTTATTTTTTTTTACATTTTTTAATCTCTGTCACAAAAAAAAAGAATTCTTATAAGTTGTCTAGATTTGGGGCCAATCAACATGCTCACTTTACTAAAATTTACAACTCAAAGTATAAAATTGTAAGAGCTTCCTCAATTCAGTGTTCACAATTGGGAATTGAATCCTCTGAACCAGGCTGAAGCTTAAATAAAACTCATTTCCTGAAAGTTCCTCGTGGCTTGCTGCTTATCTTACCTGCAATACTAGTACACATAAAATTTACTTTCACTTAAATAAAATAATAGAAAATAAAAAGACATAAAAGACATCAACATTTTTAAGTTCATAAATGTTTCATACATTCTGAAGTTAAATTTTACTCAACGATGCCCATTCTGCTTGCTTCCTATTTTTCGGAATTTTTTATTGTTATACAACATATATTATTATATCTGCATATATATACATATATAAACAGTAAGGGAAGCAGTGGAAGATTCTGAAACTGATTAAGACAAGGGGATTTATTCTCAAACTTTCACCACAAACAAAATTTTAGTATGCTTTCTATTAAGCAATGCAATATTAGCTACAAAGCACACCTGAAATCGTACATGAACTATAAGTTTCTGTGTTAGCATACCCATCTAATCATGGTCCATGTTTTGTGAACACTGAAAGAGCAAAATGAACGCTGATATTATACACAAGACTGTGTCTTCATGGCACATGGACATGCTTGCACCTTCCCCTTGAGCTTTGTGCTGATTCTGCTATGTTGTGCCTGACTTCAGGTAACTCTGTAAATACATCATTCTGTTGAAAACAAAATAGCCTGACAGTAATTTCTTCAGTTAATTAATACTCCACCAAGCTGACTAGGATTTAAACATCTATTTTTGTGCCATTGTTTCCAATACTGAAAAGGAAACAATGAGGAATCTACATTGACTTATTGTTTAATAATAAATGACACTGCATGAATGAAACGGAAGAAGAAAGTGATGTGAAAATAATGGGAATTGTCACAGGGTTTGTACACTATGTCTCTGGAATGCTTGCTGCATTTCATTGTGGAGGTAGGGTCCATACAAAGTTCCAAATTGAAACATAAACTCCTTAAGACTCAAATTGTTTCAAATGGATGAAAAGCACTTAGGAAGTCTGTGATGGCTCAGGAAGGAAACAAGATTCAGGATGGAAACACCTCCCACAAATCTCAGGATGTTCCTAAAAGTATAGGATTCACAGACCCCTTTCCAAGGTTATAGAAGTGGTAAGACCTGTTTGGGAGAGGAAGCATCCCTACTAGCCAATATGGCTGCAAGCTCCAGGGCTGCATCTTCTGTAGGCAGCATTCGTGCTGGAGTGTTGTGGCTTCCTTTCCATCATCCATGATCACATGACTAACCCATACTTTTGTAAGTGTAAACTCACTGGTTCACTAAGCCAGACTTGGTTAAAATTCTTTCTTTTGTCTGTTTTGGGTGCCCTATCTAAGGTGAACAGACATTTGTTCATGCAACTCCTGGAAAAGTTACCACAACCCAAAAAGATATCCTTACAATAAAGGGTTTAGGGATAAAGAACACCATATGTCATTTACATATGAGATATGATTTAAATAGGAAAAATGATTACAAGCAATGACATGGTTTGTAAATCTAAGGCTTAATCTAAATATATTATAGGGCTGCATGTTAGTATTTACTATAAAATTACAGTGATTTGAAATTTACTATTGGTATCTAGTAAAATTGGTTAAAGTTTTCTGTGGTAATTGATATAACGATTTAACAAATAATGTTTAAAATATTTTGATGAATTTGAGCATAAGAATATATCCAAGATATTATCACCAACAGCAGGGTAGCAAACTGTTGCATTCTCTTGTAATCATCTGTGTTTATGAGTGTTCACAGTATAGACACTTATCTGAAATAAAGAATTAGAATTGCTATGGATAATGTAGCAATGAAATATCTATATATATACACAAAATAATTGAAATTGATATTTGGGAGAAAAAACTAAATCTTCATGTCCTTTGCTGCATGATTCATGGTGGATTAGATATAAAAACAGCCTAATGTTCATGTGAGGCTCCTAACAGAGAGAAAGTCAATCACTTTGTGACAAGAGAGACACCAAGAGGTGATGTACTAGATGAATGAATCCAGTAACACTGGTTTGAGGGTATGACTCTTGTAAAAGACTCCTACAGGGCTGAGAAGATGGCTCAGCAGTTAAATGCACTTGCATGCAAGCTTGACAGCCCAAGTTTGATTCCACATCACCCATGTAAAGCCATCATAACATGGCACACGTATCTGTAACCCCAGCATGTGTCTGTGGCAATCAGAGGTGGAAGCAGACCTCACCAGCTAGATGGGTTCATACAAAATAACTAAAAGAGAGAGAACAAGAAGAGAGAGAACAAGACTCAAGCATGGCAGAGGGATTGCCCAAACACCCTGAGCTTGTCCCCAGATTTTCACATATGCTGTGTGACACTTGCATGTCTCACCTTCCCGAAAACACAGACACACATCCACACATACAAACAGACACACGAGCACTTAATGAAATATATCTAGACTCTCATATTCAATGAAGTGATGGTGACAACGTTCTATGTACTATAGATTATGCAATGTCGGCCTTCTCCTCTGCAGTCATGATTTTTAATCTTTTGTGCAGCTCATTAGTTAGGCTGCTGTGAGACCACAGGCCACATCTCAAGTAGCAGAAGACGATGAAAGGGATAAAGAGCATAACTTCCAGGGCTAGCATTCACCTGCAAAGAGATTTTGTGAGTCAAAATGTGTGAAGTGGAGCCAGGTGTGGTGGCACACACCTTTCATCCTAGCACTTGGGAGGCAGAGGTAGAAGGATTGTTATGAGTTTGAGACCAACCTGAGACTACATAGTGAATTTCAGGTCAGCCTTGGCTATAGTGACACCCTACTTCAAAAAAAAAAAAAAAACAAGAAAAAAAAAAGAAAAACAAAAACATAAAGTGAAGTGAAGAAGAAACTTTAAATAAAATTTCAGGGTTGGAAAAGATGGCTCAGCTTTTAAGGTGATTGCTTGCAAGGCCTAATGACCTAGGTTCTATTCCATTTATTCCATTTATTACCAGTTTGATTCCTCAATACCAATATACAGCCAGATGCACAATTGCTGCATGCACCCTGAATTTATTTACAACAGCTAGAGTCCCTGGCACACACTCTCTCTGTCTATGTCTTTGCAAATAAATAAATAAAAAAACTTAAAAGTAATTTAACTTGGTTGGGCATGGTGGTACAACCTTTTCAGTGCAGCACTTGGGTGGCTGGTGTGGGAGGTATAATTTCTAGGCCAGCCTGGGTCTATAGAGTTAGTTCATGGTCAGCCTAGGCTGAATTGAGACACTTCCTTGAAACATAACAAAACAAAAAAAATAAATACATAAAATAAAATCTCAATCTTTTGTGGCAAGAATGGATGTTCTGATAAGATGCAAGTTTGTACTTATGGTAAGTCATCACAATGTTAAAAATTATTCAGGTTACCAAAGAATCCTGATAATGATTCATACTTCATGTAAAAATAAAATAAAGAAACTGACTTACTAGCTTTGTTTGAATTTAAGTAGTGACAATAAAATAAAATTTTAACAAAATGCAATTGTCCCTTAGGAGAGTATTTATAATTTTTTTTCCCATTTTTCAAATACCCCATCCTGCCAGATATCAATCCAGTTTTACATTGGAGAATATGTTTAAGTTTAAATTTTCATATAATAGAGACATAGTCAGCCACACTCTGCTGGGATGAATCTCCAAACCAAGCATAGCTATGGGAGGAAAGGATTTATTGAAGCTTCAGATCCGGGGGAATTTCCATAATGGAGAAAAAGATTGGCCCTGTTTCACAGGTCCAAGCAGACAGAGAAACCAGACCCCCCCACACACACACGAAGCAAAACAGGCAGGTAGGAAAGGAGAGACATTTCCTTCCCCTTTATATAGCATTAGGGTGGAGTCTTGCAACCCTATCCCAGACTTCCTGATGAGTCTCTGGAATTTCCTCCCTGCACTGCCCTCCCAGGAAGGGCTGTTAATTTTCTGCTTCTCTGAGCTTCTTTACATCTTGCCCCTACTGAGAGGCCACCTTCCTGCAAACAACATCAGAGACCCACCCATGATAATTAAAATCATCAAGCTGACAACAAAACTTAATCATCACAAATAGTTTCTATATATTTGGCAATAATTTCTATCATATTTTATGTTTCCAATATTTGAATTCCTATATACTATTGTTACTTTTCACCAAAGGGAAAAAAGTAATATTGTGACAGGTATCAAATGAAAAGAAAGGGAGGTTTAATTATGGTTTCAAGGACAGGTGCATCTCTAATTGAAGATTTCAAATTGAGAACAATGACTTCTAGAACATGTCACTTTTGTGTTTTTTCCATCTCACATATTTCACATTGTCGTAAGCAGAAGAAAGTCAGCTTTGCTTTGAATGGAGCAGAAGGTCCATTCAAGCGACACAACTCTCATATTCTGTGGCTAAAAATTTCCTAATACTTGATATTATATATTTTAATACTGTCTTAAAAATATACAACATTATTTCAAGATTGCATATCATTCAGCAATGGTACAAACTCTCTTTAATGACTCACCTACACTTCTGCTGTCCTAGCACTTTTCATTACATCCTTAACTTCTTTTTTTTCTTTCCCTTCTTTCCTTCCTTCCTCCCTCCCTCCCTTCCTTCCTTCCTTTTTTCTTTCTTTCTTTCTTCTTTCTTTCCTTCCATCCTTTCTTCCTTCCTTCCTTCCTTTCCTTCCTTCCTCCTTGCCTCCTTCCTCCCTTCCATCCTTCCTTCCTTTCTTCCTTCCTTCCTTCCTTCCTTCCTTCCTTCCTTCCTTCCTTCCTTCCTTCCTTCCTTTCTTCCTTTGTTTGAAATTTACATGTGCGGGTGAGTTCTATGTGCTTTGCAGATTGGAGACTGTGCTGCTTGCATGTGTATTTGCTGGTGCAATGGCCCATGCACTAACCTACAGCTGGAGGGGCATGTCGGGTGTCTCCTCCAAAATTCCTGCACAGGGTTTTCCTTGTGTCTGAGACTTTTACTTGTTTTAGAGATGGCTATTGCAATCCCCATCTTACTCCAGACTTCACCCTTCACAGGACTAGGTATACATATGTGTGTGATTATGCTGGGTAGTTTTATTTATTTATTTATTTATTTATTTATTTATTTATTTATTTATTTATTTATTTACTTGGTTCTGGATGTTCCAAGTGAAATTGTCTCAAGTCCGCTCAGTCCCTAATTTTTGCCTAGGAAGAACAATTAACCTCAAATCCATTTCTCCAGGCCACTTTGTTGATCTTGTAATATATAGGCCTCATTGATTCCTCAGTTTAATTAAACATTGACAATGCTTTCAGAATTATCTTTATAAAGCTGTATGTAAACAAATCAGTCCTATATTTAAAAAAAATCAAATATCTCCTAATTCTCCATTGAGTAAATTCCCACCCTATCTCAAATATTATATGCCTTTGAACGACATGAATCAATTACTTTAGGGTGAAACTTTCTTTTGCTTCAGAAATGGGGGAAGGGCATGTGAGTGTGCAGGTAGCGGGGTGTTCCACCCAAACTCCATATGTCTGTGTCCTACCCAGAAGTAGTTTTCCAATAAATTCTTATGCAAGGCTGATGTTCTAAACTAGGAGCATAATATAAGATCCAGTTTGTCATGGTTTGATCCAGGTGTCCCCCACAAAAAATTGAATGTGTTCTGATAGATTGATCCTCAGCTGATGGCAGTTTGGGTTTTATAACCTTGATGAAGCTGTGTTGTTGGGGCAGGCTTATGGGGGTTATAAGCCAGCTTCCCCTTGCCAGTGTTTGGCACACCTTCCTGCCGCTGTTTGCAGTGCTGTGGCAGAGGTGATGTCCAGCCCTCTGCTCATGCCATCGTTTTCCCTGCCAGGATGGAGTCTCCCCTCAAGTCCGTATGACAAATAAACCCATTCCTCTCCAAGCCACTTTTGTTTGGGTTCTTTCTGTGCAGCAACTAGAAAGCTGACTGCAACACAGTTCAATATACATTCCTGCTTCCATGACTTTGTTGTTTCTTTCCTCTTTATTTAGTATTAATCTTCTTTCCTTCCTTTTAATTTTATATCCAGAAATATAGAAACAAAAAAATGACAAATGGCTCATTCTCTATTATTTAAATAATTCTTCCATAAGCAAAATTTATTATTATTTTTTGTAGCAAATACATTGCTTCTATACCTTCACAAGAACCCTGGACATCACATTCATTATTTTAAATTATAATTATATATTGATATGATATATGCCATTAGATTTTAAATTTTATAGGTAGTTGAATCTAAAAAAGTTTATGTATTAGAAATATTTCTGGAGAGGGGAATGCCCCTGAATGAAAAATATTATGAGGAATAGAGATGACAAAGTAAAATAAAATCTCACAGTGCAGTAAGTTCTTGACTTAATTAAATGCTACATTCAAGATCAATGTGACACTGAAGTCAACCATCCGCCGATGTTGTTGTTGTTGTGTATGTGTGTGTGTGTGTGTGTGTGCGTGTACTAGGCACACCTCTCTTTCAATGTATAGAATTATATGTGTGGTCTTTTTGTAGCTTGTGTTATTTCTCCATTAGTGCTTACACACTTAAGTGTTGTGGGGGAAAAATGAGGCTGTTTCCTGGGGATTCCTACTTTCCTTAGTTAAAGAGGAAAATGTTCTTATTGAATAATTACTAGTATTTTCCCTAGAATTAAGTGGAATATTTACATAAACTTATTCGAAAGTTAGATTCCTGATTCTTCTTGAAGATAGTGGCTATTTCCAGATTCTCATCCCACATCCTTCAGGTGAAAGATAGAATTTTCTTTCCTTTGAATTAGAAAGGGTTTAATGGCAACATTTAAAGAAAGATTTTCAAATACTATGTCTCTCTGCCCATCTACAGATATTGCTTTAAATCAAATTAGAATTGACCTTTCTAAAATACTTGTGCTACTAGGCCTTTAAAAACTGTGAATGGCACTACATTTCATAAAGTTTGATGTCCCTGAGGCTTGCCAGACTGTGCCAGCCCCTCGGAAGAGGTGATTCACTCAGGCAATTACCAGTCCTTCCATCAAGTACATCTTAACCGAGCACATAAGTAACATTTCTAAAGTCTTTTGCCTTTTGAGAATGTTTACACAATATCATCTGTTCAGTCTTTTGTTCCTTTCATAGTCTTCATGTTTAGCACTTAGAACACCTTTTCTGTTGCTATAACAGGAAGAGACACCAAGTAATTTGTTAAGAAAAGAAGCTTATTTAGCTCAGGAAGTCCAAGAGCATCAATCTTCTAAGTGGTAGGTCTCTCCTGTAGGAACAGAGGAAAGAAGAAGTGTAGGGGCTGGAGAGATGGCTCAGCCATTAAGGCACTTGCCTCCAGTGCCTAAAGCCCTGGGTTCAATTCCCCAGGACCCACATAAGCCAGACCCACAAGGTGGTGGCTCTGGTTCTCTCTCTCTCTCTCTCTCTCTCTCTCTCTCTCTCTCTCTCTCTCTCTCTCTCTCTCTCCTTGAAAATAAATAAAATATTAAAAAAAGAATTGTAGACCATGGAAGAACTCTGTGGTATTACTAAGCTACTCCCTGGAGAGTTAGTATACTCCCTGGAGAAAAGCCTCCATAGATTCACAAGGATTGTTGGAGATTTTGTCACCTGAATGATTTCTAATAAGTTCCACCGCCCACAAGACCACATTTGCAAAGATTCTATCTGAAGAAATTCAGGAAACATTCATATCACAGGTATCTACTAATTGACCTCAGTACTCAACCCTCACACACAGTGTTGTGGGCAAACCTTGTGTTATGGTTTGTTCCAGGCCACTCACAAACACAGGTGTTCTGAATGCTTGATCCCCAAAAGAATGTGTTCTGAACTTTCAGTCTCCAGCTGATGGCAGGTTGGGTATTGGAACACTGTTGGAGGTGTGTTATTGAGGGCAGGTCTATGGGGATTATAACCAGCTCCCCCTTGCCAGTGTTTGGCACACTCTCCTGTTGCTGTTGTCCACCTGATGTTGGGCAGGAAGTGGTGACAATCCTCTGTTCATGCTGTCATTTTCCCTGCATTGATGGAGTCGGTCCTCAAGCCCATAAGCCAAAATAAACCCATTCCTCAACATGCTGTTCTTCATCCGCTATTGGCCAGGAGGTGATATCCACCCTCTGCTCATGCCATCATTTTCCCTTCCATGATGGAGCCTACCAAGTCCATAAGCCAAAATAAACCCATTCTTCCACAAGCAGCTTTCGTTGGGTTCTTTGTCACGGCCATGCTAAAGCTGACTTCAACATCTTGGTCTACGCTACTTCCTTTGATGTTTTTTGTCTTGGTGTATCTGAGTTAAGCACGCCTGACATTTCCTAATATTTGTCTATTGAAGATTTAAGTGCAAGAAACATTGATTGATAGTATTTAATATAATGATATACTTGGGTGAGTTGTTTTTCTAGTGCATAGACATTATATTAGTAAGTTGTTGAAGATAGTTTTTTTTGTTTTAAATATATTACTAGTAATAACATACAAATTATTTAAATCATATGAGAGAAGTTTGGTTTAAAATGCCTGTACTGAATATATTTTATTATTTTGTTAGACACATCAATAATATTGCATTCCTGTATTATTTTAGAAATATATAGGATCACAAAATCTCATTCCTGCCATGCTATATTTCCAATACAGAAACCCAGTGTTTGGAATTCTTATGCCCAATACCAACTCATAAAAATAACCACAACGTAAAGCACGCTGAAATTACAGAAATAAAGGTACTCTCTCACTTACCTCTGCACCATGTTTCCTAACATCAAGATTAATTTATAGGTACAGACAAGGCAATTTCTCTTCCACTCAGTTTCTTGACATAAGCAACCTCAGGACACAGACAACAATTATTCTTTTAGTTAGTCATATCTATGATCTATGTCCATAATTCCTTGAGTTATATAGTATTGTCCTTATTTATCATTCATTCATCTATTCACTGACATGATTTGACTGTTTCCCATGTACCCATTATGCTATTAAAAAAAAAACATGTTTTTTTTTTTTCGAAATGCCAGATTTCACTGATTGGCTACATGAACTAGTCAGTGCACTCTAGTGATCTTTCTACGTCTACCTTCCCAGCACCGTGATAAGAGACACTAACTATTACACCTAGCTCTTTTACGTGGGTTCTGGGGATCCAAACTCAAGTTCTCATGCTTGTATGACAAGCTCTTTACTCACAGTTAGCCTTCTCCCCAGCCCTAGAGACTGTGTTCACTGCAGGGCTTTCACATGCGATGTTCTCTCTGCCTAAGTACATCTGTGCACTACAGATTCTCTTACTCTGGTCTTTGCAAAAACAATCACAGAGAAGGCTTTGTAGGTCAAATTCTTATAGTCCTCTTTTCTTGACAGTGCATTTGAAAAGCTCTTAATTTTTTAACCAATTCATTTGTCATATATATTCTCCACTAGATTTTGGGTTCAGCAAAGATGGAATCTATATGATATGGGCATTGCTTAATCTCTCTAATGACACAGTCTTTTGTTTATACTAAGTGCAATAATGTAATTAGTAAATTAATATTTACATAGCAAACATCTAGAGAGATAAAAAATTTAAAATCTGAGAAATGCCTCTTATTAAATGACATAATTTCCTTTCTGTGAAAAGCAGTGTGTTAGTAAATGTGTAGAATATGAGAAAAGCAGTACAAATGTAGAACTCATTTCTCAGCTACAAGTTAGTTTCTGTCTGGATATCACGATTGATAATATTCAAAATCCCTTCTAGCTGCCCAGGAATGTTTTCATTACTGAATTCACAGTAGTTTATTCCTGTAGACAACAAATGGTGTTATCTGTTAATATCCTTTTTAGCAGCAAAAAATTCATACCACTAAAAAACTCTATTTCTCTCAAGACCCTTTTTACTTTCACTAAATTCTCTGAACACATCAACACATTATCCAAACTTGCAAAATATCTTCTCACACTCTTTCTCCTTTCCTTCCTTCCTTTATCTCTAGAAGGTAATTATTTGTGATGTTTTTCTCATGATTTTCAGGCTAGCTTCATACTCTCTTTAAAGCTGAAGGTGACCCTGAACTTCTATTCTTTGTTCCTCCACACTCAAGTTCTGTGATTACATCTACACCACTATGCCTGGTTGTTTGCAGTGCTGAGAATCAAATCCAGGGCTTTGCACCATACAAGGCAAGAAATGTAAACTGAGTTGAATCCTTAACAGATATTCTTTCATAGTCAGAAATTTTTCTTTTAATGCTGATGTAAATATTTACTGAGGAAGCTCATTTCTTTCTCTTCCCAGAAAATTACACAAGTAAAATCAAGGCAACTTTATTGTATATCAGTGATAGCAAATGAAACACTTTGTATCACAGTGACCCCCAGATGAAACAGATTGTATCACAATGATGACCACTGAAATTTGCTGCATCACAACTACAATAGATGCACTGAGTTACATTGCAGTGATAGGCAAAGAAACGTGCATAGAGTTGCATATTCTTCAGCATATGATAGTTCCTGGTCCTAAATCAGAGACAATAAATAGTTACTGAAAGAGTATTTGTCTTCTTTTATTAATTACATGTATTAGTTAGTCAATTTTTCTCACAGATTATGGTCACTGTAAAAATGCTCAGTTTTTGCAACATCATTATGGTGTTGGCTTGGTAATATATTGCCAGTTCAATTGCATTTCTGTTTAAGGAAGGTAAAGATATGATTGATGAACTTAAAAGGTTCATGCTTAACCAATGACCATGAAGGACTGATTTAAAACAAGTGGGTGCTATTGAAATTCCTTTGAAAATATTGTGTAACACTTGCAATATTTATTATATTCAGAAGTGTTCTATTCATATTTTCATATTGCATTTTGAATGATAAATGAAATTCTGAAGTAATTTAATTTCACAATAAATATCAAAGTGCCATCCAGCATGATGTACTGTACTATATTTGATGCTGCTTTCTCTTAAACATATGACAGCATTCTCCGTTATTACTGACCTGTTTTCACCCAGAATCCAAAGAGTATATGTTTAAAATAGGTAGGAAGATAAATGAGATTTTAAAAAGGCACAAAACATTTTTTTCCATTTAAGTACCACATGTGCCTGTTGTACATTTGGAATTGAAAGGGAAAATTAGAACATAAAGTACCAGTTAAACCTTTTTTGGAGTTGAAGATCATATATATATATATATATATATATATATATGAAGATCATTTATATATATATATATATATATATATATATATATATATATATAATCTCCAACGTTCATTTATATTTTTTCTTTTTTGACTTTAAAATATTTAATTTATTTATTCATGTACTAATTTGAAAGACAGGTGGGAATGGCAGCAACAGGGACTCCAACCACTGTTAAGAACTCCACACACATGCATAACTTTGTGCCTCTGACTTTTCATGTATACTGTGGAATTGAACCTAGCCTGGCAATTTTGAATGCAAGTGCCTTTAACCACTGAGCCATTTCTTCAACACTTCTAATCTTTTAAAATCAAGATATAACTATTTTCCCCCATGATATAGTTTGTTACTATTCAGCTGGCTGGATTTCTTGTGCTCTATTTTGATGGAAATCACAAATACCAAGGTCTGCATTTTCCATTGTTGAAAGTACTGAGTCTGTGAGAGTCAAGAGAGCTTATGTTGGGCTGTCAGAACTCGAGGCTGTGGATCTTACTCTCCAGGTTAGACACTTAAAACCTGTGTATAGCTATAGTAGTATTGTATATACAGTGCTCTATAGTGCCGTATATATTACAGACACTTAAGACCTGTGATGTTTCGGTAAGAGACTTATTCTTCTAGAACTTGACTCTTTTGGCTTTGCACTGAGTAATCAGTTATGCATAATTTTCACATCGCCTACTGAGTTATAGATCTTCTTTCTTGATGTATCACACTGTGGTTTCACTATGTGGATACATCACCCTTGTCTAACTGTCTCCCAGGCCTTGCCCTGCAGTTCCTACATCAAGGTCATTTCCAAAGTCAGAGACACCTGAACATTCATGTATTCCTCATCACCAGTATTGTCATGAACCTTGTGATTTATAAACTTCCTGTTTTGTAAGTAATAAACTCCTGCATGCTCACAAGTGATGAACATTCTTATATGCAATTTTCTCCTCTGCCTTTAGACTATTTTTTTTCCAGAAGTTCTTAATTCAGGTCTCATGCTATCTACCTTTTAAGGTTTACATAATTTTTACAGCTGTTACAATCTTGGATCAGTTCACAATCCATGTGGCTGCACATTTCTTGGGTTTGTATTTTTGAGTTCATAATTTCTGTATTCTTTAATTTCTTTGCCTTGAATTTTATTGACATTAAATTTTAGCTATATTCTTGGCAACTGTTTAATTTGTGAGAATGTGGTGTGCACATACATATGCATGTGTGGAAAATTAATTTAAGCATCAGTTACATAACTCAGTATATTCTAATTATAAAAATGACTGTAACCTAGCTTTCAAATACTATTGTTTGTAATGCTAATCATAAAAACACTTGCATTACTCCCAGAAATGTACTTTAGGAAATATTCACTGAGAGTCTTTTGCCTAGAGTCAGTAAGATATAAACATCCTTAGGCTTTCAGGGCTCTGGGGCCTCAATTTGCATCCTTAAGTATAATCTATTCATTTGAAACCATAAGTATTTTAAAGCCATTTTCATGCTCAAATAGACATGAAATTGAGGGTGTTTTCAGCATCAGTAAGTCATATACATTTTTTTCTTAATGCTTTTTTCCTTTTAGCAAATGTTGCATGTGTCCCTAATTTATTTATGAGAGAATAATCTTGGTAAGATGTCATGATTAGGAAGAATTCTGAAATAAGATATTTTGAGCATTAGTTTAAAAATGCACATACAAAGAGAAATAATATTTATTAAACTTGGACACAGTTTTAAAAATCTCAGAAAATCACAATCATTGGACTGGTCAATGGCAAATATCATGAAGAGGGGGTGGAAAGATTGTGAGAGCCGTGGTGGGGGAGACTGTCCGGAGGCATGGCACCCATCAGTAACAACACACTTGGGCCAGGAAGACCGGGATGAGTACTAAGATATACAGGATCCCTTGCCACAGGACTAATACAGACAGCCCATGGAGGAGGATATACAACTGATCAGGGATGGGGAGGGGGGGAATTGGGGAATTCGGGATAACAACGCATGGTTTGCCCACTAAATAATGTAACTCATTATGGGCAATAAATATATATTTAAAAAAAAGCACTATTTATAAACATTCTTCTGAGTTTCTATTGTTGTTTTGTGATGCAGGGTATTAATCTAGTCCCAGATGATCTGAAACTCACAGTCATCCTCATACCTTGGATTCTTAAGTGTTGAGATTAGAGATGTCACCATGCTTAGGCACAATTGACATTTTATTCTATAATGCTTTCAAAATGTTTAAAAATTTACTTCTCCTTGTGTAGTGCTTGAATGAGGTAATATTAGGCCAAGAGTATAATATGTTTAATACTGTCCTCAGTGTAATAAAATGCATGATTCATTATTTTTCTAGTAACTATGTCTGCTATATATTTGTAATTGAACAAAATTTGAAATATGACATGCTAAATAGCTTCACAAATTATTTTATAGATGCATATACTTTTAGTACAAATGTATGCTAACCAATGAAATTTAATATTCATAATGATAATATAAAACCATTCTTATATTCCAGGTACAGTTTGCATAAACATCATAAGCTTAGATGGTGTTGTTTAAAAAGTAAATAACATAAGATAACCTTGTTTTCACATTTGTCTTTCATTATTTTATAAATAAATACTTGCATATATGCATATAGAATGATATCTCCTAGTCACTGCTGCACAACTTCATATCTTAAATGTCTGAAAATGCTAATATATTTTAATTGAATAATTTACCTCTCTGATCAATTATTAGTACACATGATTTCAAAAGGAAAAAAAACAATAGGAATATGTAACAGATGCATCTTTTCTTTACCACATTTTATTCTATTACATGCTGAAACATACTGCAATATTTTCTTTTCTTATTTCTATTTCCCTTCTTTGAAGGAATGTCTTGGGGTGGGACATTGATGACAAGAAAGTACCATTTTATGAACAAATACAGAAGATATCAATAGCTTTGAATGAGATGTAAATTGACATCAATACAAAAATATTTTAATATTGATGAAAACAAAATTATTACCTAGAATGAGGCTTAATATGCAAGTCTTATAGATGATTAATGTGATTCATAATGAACACCTTTTGAATGGAGACCAACCATTGTTGGCTACAAAACATAGAGGTTGGCTTTTGAAAATGCTTCCTGGATGAGGAAGTTCCATTGTGTATCTGATAATTAAGAAAGTTGATCTACAACTGTGCCCAGCTGATAGACCAAACCCATCAATCATAAGCGAGTCAGGATTTGCAGATGACCTTGTCCATACCTGCTAGTTACAAAACCTCCTTTCTTACAAGATTACACTATGTTTCTCTTAAATTATTCCTCAGAATGTAGTTTTCTCCTGGCCATTTTAATGATTCAATCCATTCTATGAATACATCACCTGAATACTGCTATCTCCTCAGAACTCCATTCATCAAGTATGGACTGCTGGGTGCTTTGGATGGGAGACCACCTGGGATAAATCCTCAAGTTAGCATGAGCACTCATAAAGTCCTTGGATGGTGTTGTGGTCAGCTTTCTAGTTGCTGCACAAAAGAACCCAAGCAAAAGCAGCTTTTGGGGGAATGGGTTTATTTAGTTTATGGACTCAAGGGAAGACTCCATCCTG
>PVHP010016147.1:0-38065 GCA_004024765.1 Zapus hudsonius | reverse complement strand
ACTGACCAGAAGAGGGGGGTGGAAAGATTGTGAGAGTCATGGTGGGGGAGACTATCCAGAGGCATGGCACCCCTCAGAAACAACACACTTGGGCCAGGAGAACCAGGCTGAATACTAGGCTATCCATGGTCCCCTACCACAAGGACTGATCCAGACGGCCCATGGAGGAGGATATCCAGCTGATTGGTGGTGGGCAGGGAGGGCAGTTGGGAATTGCGGATATCAACTCATTGTAAAAAATAATAAAAAAGGTCACAAACTTATAACTAGAAAAGTCTAAACAAGATAATCAAAATCCAATCACAAATAAATCCCAACTTAATTATACAAATCTAAGATAAAATGTTGAAAGTAGCCAGAAGTAAGAATTGGACACTTTACCTTAAATGGTAAAACATTGGTACTTATTGATTTGGTAAGTTAAGTCCACATATGTATCTTATAATTCTCAGAAGAGTCCCCACTTATAAACATGGAGCTGTAGAATGTGTTCATATAACCCAGAGAGAACAGAGAAGTAGAACGAGAGGAACTTGTTAACATAACATGACAGCAATGCAATGTAATCCAACAATGAAGACAGACTGGCAGCTGAGTGGATGATCAAAACAAGGCCAAAAAGCCAGCACACTAAACTCAATTCTCATTGCAAGAACTTTCAAATCAGCAACATATGGAAATTGAAAGTAGAATGTTAAAAAATGCCAGGAATATCAGATACAGCAAACCACAAAGCAAATAAATTTATTATTGATAAGGAACGTTGTGCAATGATGAAAAAAATCAAAGCATCAGGAACACTGAGCAGTTCTAAATGCATATGTTTCAAACAAGAGTGGTTCAAGGGCTGGAGAGATAGCTCAGCAATTAAGGACAATTTTTTTTTTTTATTTGCAAAGCCTGATGGCCTGAGTTTGATTCCCCAGGACAAACCATAAAACCAGATGTGCAAAGTGGCACATGTACTTGGAGTCTGTTTTTAACAGCAGGAGGCTCACTCCCATTCCCTCTCTCTGTCATTCTCTGTCTCTTTCTCTTGCTCTTTGCTTGCAAATAAATAAATATTTTAAAAAAGAATGAACCAAAACTCTTGCATGAGCTAAAAAACACAGAGGAAGAAGGAGACGGTTCCACAGTCCTAGCTGGGACTTCCACACACCAGGCTAGAGGAAGATGTCAGGGGAAGGGGGGCAACAGATGAGCATAAGGTATAATGACACTTATGTATGAAGAAGCCACGATGAAAGCCATTACTTTGTATGCTGATGTAAACCATTAAAGAATTTTAATTGATGAATTAATCATAATAAAGACAAATGAGCAGTGAAGTTGAAAATGGAAGAAATCAAGCAAACAAATGGCCAATTCTTCAAAAAAAAAAGTCAACCAGAATTACAAATATCTAGTGAGCCTGACAGAAAAAGAAAAGACACAAATCGTAAATTCTCCGAAGAAAAAGAGGGTATCATTATCCACCCTGAAATAGGGAAAAGATAATAAGTCAATTACTCAAAACAACTTAATGTTCATTCTGTAAAAACGACAAGCTGCCAAATCCAATGAAAAGACTTAATAATTGCATAAGCACTAAGAAAACTAAATTTGAAATTTATAAGGTTCCTGAGGAAGAAATTCTTAATCCTAGATGGCTTCACTGGAGAAATATGGCAAATGTTTTTAAAAATTAAGCCAAATATTTTTAAAAATTAAAACTGATTTTATGTGCCTTCTAATATTATTCTAACACCAACAGCTGAGAGAAAAGAAGAAAAAGAGAGAGAAAGCTCATAAACTTAGATACTAAAATCTCTGTGAAAATGTCTTTTATCTATTTTATTTTTGCTTTTTATTTATTATTTATGTATTTTCTATTTTATTATCTGACTTTTCACCAAGACTCTACATGATTCATTCAGAATTTTTAAGCATAAAATAAAATAGCATAAGCAAGTAACTAAAAAGAACCCAACCCTTCATTAGCAACTTCAACACTAATGAAACAATTGTCATGTGAATAATTGAAATATCCTTTCAACAATTAAAACTTTAAATCAAATCACTCTGACAAAAAAACTTAACCTATGAGAAGGTTCCAATGTTGTGATCATGTTCAGCCCATCGAGTGGAGAGCAATGCAGCAATGGTACCTGGCTGTGGCAGTTTGAATGGATGTCCCCCAATATATTCAGAAGTTTATTGATGGCATCTCTCCAGCTGCCTGGTGGGAGGAGATATCACCTTGTGTGGATCCTAGGATCTAGTTCTAAGGTGTTTCTGCGGGTGGATTTGGAATTCCTGCTATGAGTATGGTTGTCTGAGTGTACTTGCTTGCTTTTGGAGTTGTTGGTGGTGGTTTTTCTCTCACTAAATGGATCTGAAAGGTTCACATAAATCCCTTCTTCCTACTGTAAACTATGCCTGGTTTGGAGGTTCATCCCAGCAGCGTGGACTGTCTACAACACTAGCCCCATGGGTGGTGTCCTGCTGTCTGCACCTGGAACTTGGCTTCCTGCTAAGAAGGACAGCAGGTGCCAGAGACACCATGTCAGAGCCCAACCCTGGCCACAGTGACTTTCTCACTTAGGTGTATAGCTTTGTTCACCAGGGCAGGCTACCACTGCACATGCATTAAGCATAAATCCACTCTGCCTGGCTGCCAGGAAGGAGGTCTAGGAATTAGGGAAATGGAGGAAGGTGCATCCTGAGAAGAAGCTGGCTTCCCCTCTCGTTCTACTCTAAAGCAAAAGGTAAAAAAATTTGGGTCAAGACAGAGTTCTTACAGGAAAAAAATAACTAAATGATGTATTATTGAATTTCTGAAAGTTCAAAAACTTTTCCAGAGCTAAGCAAAAGCAATAGAAGTTAGTAATATAAAAGAGACAGACTAAGCTAGGGATGGGAAGTTACCCATAAATCCCCAAATTATGCTGTCTACATTCTTCCCTACAACAAAGCTACAAGGAGAGGCCATTTTCACCCAGTCCTAGGTCTTTTAAGCAGCAAAGTGGGGCTGAGTGAATGGAGGTGGCGTGGAAGTATCCAGAGCCTCTCAGACCTGAGGAGCTGTCTCTGATGACCAGCACAAGGAAAGAAAGTTTAACAAGGTCCAGTACTTCCAAACCTCTGAGGATAGGACCATGTGCAGGAGCCCCACCCCATTTCTGAAGATGTGGAAGCAGGACAGCTCATGGAGAGTGACTCTATTACAGAGACAATAAAGAAAGGCCTCTCATCTGGGCTTCTTTACAATCATTTTGATAGAACAACTGATGCCTGTGATGAGAACTTTTCATGCTGTATTTGACCATGTAAGTTCTTCAAGTATTTCCACAAGCTGTTAAATCACAGCACAAATGGGCACTTGCTGGGAATAGATGGTGGTAAGCCTTCAATAACCCTGCCTACCCTCTGTAAAAAAAAGATTTCATTACATGGAAAATATAATGCGAACTTTTAAGACTTTTATAGATTTGGAACTGAATCTGGAAGAATGATAAAAATAGCAGTCAAAGAATTTTACAAAAGTTGTCTTATGTCTATGGGAAAATACCCTCCCAGGACCCATAAGATTGTTGGATGAAAAATCCCATTGACAGGGGTGAGCCAACTCTTCTGAGTTGTTCGCCAAGGAGGTGACACAAACTCTAAAGTCTATTGGTTGCATTCCCCTATAATCACCTATAAGGTAATATATCAGGTCTCCCATTACTTTTGTAACACAAGCAATGAACAAAAGTATGTTAGCTTTGTCTCAGTTCTAGACAAGAGTAATTACGACGAGACAGAATGAAAATAAAACGAAAAGACCTCAGTTTTTCTTCAAAAAGGAAAATCACATAGGTACCCTTTGAAATTAACAGAAAGCAAGCATTTTTTTAAAGCTAACAGCTCATGTCTTTATTTGCAAGGCAATTCCAAATGTCTTATTGGTAGTTCCTGTATTGTTTTATCTCCAGCACTTATGGGTATGTAAATTGGTTGGATTAAGCAAAGTTACAAGACAGTGATTAGTACTCCTCAGTTATATTGGCTGCTTTAGGTTATATATTTCTCATTTTACATGCTTATTATGGATGCTATACCGATCTGTTTCTGGTCATCTCCTTTCTGATCAAACCCTATAGAGTATCCTCTGTGTAGAACATTGCTGATATGATTCAGAGAAGTGAGGATGCCCACTCCCACTCTGCCCACACAGGTCCTTGTTAGGAGAACTTTGCTCCAGCCTGGAAGTGGCATGTGCCTTTCCTCTTCACAACTCAGAGGTCATGCCAGTTACACTCCATATAAGACAAGAAGGAAAGAATTATCCCTAATATTTTCAAATGGTAATGAAGATACGAGGACAGGCAGATTTTAAAACCATTATGAAAAACTGGAAATTTGCATTTGCAGTGGCAAAAAACTGTGCTCTGCTTTCTTTGAAAGTATTGGCGCTAAGAAAGCCCAGTGGTCAGAAGCTGGGAGTTAGACATAAGTACTTACTTGCATAAAATCTTATGATACTTTTCTTAATAGGGACAATGAAAAATGAATATGGGGCAGGGGTGCTGAAGGTTGATTCTTCGCTACTGATCAGCAGAGAAGTCTGCAGCCTGAGGTGTGTGAAGTGGCGCAGGGCACTAGGCCATTTGAAGATTGTGATGGTTAAGTTTTGTTGTCAACTTGACCTTTCAAGTAATCTTGAGTTGGTCTCTGAGGATGTTCACAGGAAGGCAGCCTCTCAGTAGAGGGCAGGATGTAAAGAAGCTCAAATAAGCTAGAAGTAAACATCCTTTCCTGTGTGGGCAGTGCAGGAAGGAAATTCCAGAGACTCAGGAAGCCATTAAGTCTGGGATAGGGTTGTAAGACCCCACCCTAAGCCTATATAAAGGAGAAGAAATTTTCTTTGGCCCCTCCTGCCTGTTTGCTGTACTGGTGTATATGGTGCTGGTGATGGGTTTTTCTCTCTGCTCAGATCTGTGAAAGAGGGCCAGCCTCTTTCACTTTTATGGAACTTCCCCTGGATCTGTAGCTTTAATAAATTGTTTCCTCCCATAAACTGTGCCTGGTTTGGAGATTCATCCCAGCGGCGTGTGGCTGACTGTGACAAAGATGAGCTCCCATCAGTGAATACAGCACTAACTTAAAGAACAAGAATGGCTGAATTTCTCTCGTAAATGAGTTTAGCATTCTAAGAAACAGAGTTTATGGTCCAGTAAGCAGCCTTGTATCATTGCAGAAAACAAACACTTTACTCTGAACTATAAACAAAAAGGAAGTCAAATTAGATGGTATGTTAGTTACACTGTAAAATTCAAGTTCTTTTCATTCATCTTTGCATGATTTACTACTATTACAAAGTAAGCTCCTGACTTTTTGCTTTGATTGTAAGCAAATTCTTAGTGGTTATTGGAACTCTTCCAATCAAATAAATATCAATAGGACAATAACAGAATTCACATTTCTTTTCCAAAGCATAGGAAACATCAAGAAAAGAGCAAACCATATTGATGACTCTCAAAACACATTACTGAGAAAAAACACAGAACATAATATTATATTCTAGATTATTTCATTTATATAAACTTCTAGGAAAGGCAAAAGAAGAGAGGGAGAAAGGGAAGAAAGAAAAATTTAAAATCCATAGGGTATATTCTCTTAGCAAAAATTTAGTTTTAAAAAAATGTTTTCTTTTATTTGGGTACACCAGAGCCTCTTGCCACTGCAAATAAACTTCAGACACATGCAACACTTGGTGCATCTGGCTTTATCTGGGTACTGAGTTTTGAAGCCCGGATCAGCATATTTTGAAAGCAAGCACCTTGAACCTCTGAGTGATTCCCACAGCTCTCTAGCAAAAATTTAAAATGTGAAGGAGCAAAAGAAAAATACTTAAAATATAATCTTGGACTTTATACATGAGAAAATAGAATGGATGTGTTAGAAGTAGTTTGTAATTATAGCACTTGGGAGGCAAAAACAAAAGATCATGAGTTCAAGGCTAGTGTAAGCTACATAGGGATTTCTAGAACAGCCTCGCCTATAGAGAGGATCATGTGAGAACATGTTTCACAAAAGAAAGAAAAGATGAAATGAAAAGAAAACACACAAGAAAGAAAGTGGTCTTTGCAAGACAAAATAAAGAATTAAAAAATAAACCATATAGAAACTGAATTAAAAAATTTACTCAAAAGAAATACAGAAAGTCAATAACCCTGTTTTCCACCTTAAATAAATAACAAAGACAAGAGCCAAAATTATTAATATATAATCTCTAATAATAGTAGATAAAAAGGCAATGAAATAAAAGATGAGGGAATTTTTAGGCGATAAAAAGACTCATTAAAGAAAATAGAGATGTTCAAATTACCAATGTCAAGAATGACACATTAAATTGCTATCCTCCTTAGCTATCAAAAGATCAAAAGAGCTTATTATGACCTTGCTTCATTTCAATGGATTCAACAACCAACTCAAATAAAGTAAATCACTGAAGATCCATATGTAGCTTAGGAAATATTAAAAAAATACTGCTCAATAACAAAGAAATTGGATTCATAGTAAAAATATATGCCAGATCTAAACAGACTTCTTTGGTGATTCCTTCTGACCTGCTAAAGCGGAAGTTATATACATCCTTCATATTGACTTTTTAAAGAAAAAAGAGAGAGTGGAAAAGTCCTGTGTCATTTTATTGTCATGTGTTACCAAAACAAAGCAAATACATTACTAATACATTTGTTTTTTTTTTAATTTCATGACTGTTTTATTTTTCATTTGAAAATCTCAAGTGCTCAACATTGTTACCATGAGAGAAAAAAAAAAAAAAAAAAAAAAGCAAAAACAATCTATGTCACCATGCAGGTCGCTGTCCAGGTCACACGCCCACATTGAAACATGACCTGCTCCCACTGCTCTACAATGACATGAATCAATTACTCCGAAACACAGCAAAACAGAGCCCAGCCACTCAACTCAGACATTCAAAGCATTTCCACTTTGGTAGTTGATGTCGTGGCTGGTTTCCTCCTCTAATGCTAAACACATCTCTCCATGTTTTGTCAGTAATTTATCCAGGCCCCTGCTCTGATCCCACAGTGGACTCTGGGAAAAGTAAACTCTGGGCCTTGCCTTCCAAGGGCCCTCAGCCTTCTAGGCCAGATGGACAGAGAAGTCAGCCCTCTTTAATGGCAAAAATAAAAGAAGGAAGGGAGGCGGGTAAGGAAGGAGAGAAAAAAAGAGGGAGGGAAGAAGGGAAGGAAAGAAGGTGGAGGGAAGGAAGGAAGAAGAGAGGGAAGGAAGGAGGGAGGGAGGAAGGAAGGAAAGGAAATACCAGCACTTACCAAGTTTATATTTCCTATTGTAAAACTACAAATTTCCTTGGAATAAATAAATAAAACCAGCAGTGTGTATTCCAAAAGTACAGTATTGTATAACCATTCAAAAATAAATCAATGTTAATTACCTTACTAATTAAATAAAAGGGAAAATTTTCATTTTAATATATACGTATATTCTCAAACATTTCTATGTTATGGCCATTTTGGGAAGCATTTAGAAATATGTGAAATTTTGAAGTTATTTGCTATATGATCCAAGAAAATACAAATGAATATCTCAAGGATTATACACAATTGCATGCACAGTATCTTGATGCATAATAGTGAAATAAAATTCCTGGAAAAACTCAAAATATCCAAAAACAAATGCACAACTAAACACATGGCTTGCTACTAAGTTGAAAGAAGAAAAAAATAAAGAAGTATAGGGGGAGGAAATATATAGAACCATGTGAGTTAACTTCAAAACATGACAGACATAAAGAATATATATGATACATTGCACACATAGGATGTCCTAACAAAAGAAAAAATAACCCATGATCATGAAAATCAGACCCATAGTTATTTTGGGTTTTCGTGGAGTTAACCTCACTGAATGTCAAGATCATAAGAAGCTTTTTGAGATGATGGAAATATGACATACCTTATTACAGTGACATTTAAACAACCCTACATGTACTTGTGAAAATTTATCAAAATGTACTCTTAAGATGCTGATATTTTATAACAGGTAATTTTTAACAATATTTTTAAAAGAGAGCAAGCAGTTAATGGCAATCAGTTTGAGGATTCTCGGTGTTCAAAGCTGCATGGTCAAGGTTGACCATGTCTCCTCCCTGCCAACTGTAATAATCTCCTCTTAAGTGCCCACCAGCCAAGCTAGTACTCCACCCAGGGTGCTGAGCTCTTAATAAAACCAGAGGCTAAAAGGTGAGTACAAACTGGCCCACAAGTGCTTACTCTGGAAAACGTTACCAATACCCCTCCAGGGGTAATCCTCTTAAAGCTGTAAATTTGCAAGAAACTTTTCTTACAGATTTTCTTCCCTGTTCAGACATTCCTGTAATGTCTGCTTATTTTTTTCCTCATTCTGAGCTTTTGTTTTGTTTTTAATCCTGCTCAGTATGATGATGGATTTATAGGCTAGTAGGGCAAACAAGTAGCTAGATTAATGAATTAGTTCATTCAGTAAATAACAAATATTAGCAGTCCTGGAACATCATGTGGGCAAAGGGTAGTCACTGTACAAATGGGACTCTTAGGAGAAAAGAAAAGGCAAGTTTGAAGGAGACCTGGTGCACTACTTCAATGTCAACCCTATTCAAGTCTTAATTTGCAAAGAATAGCAGAGAGAAAGCAATGCTCTCTGTTTTAGAAAGCATTCGTGCTCAAGTGTAGGACCCTGAACTTAGAGACATCAAGTTGGAGCAGAGCTGAATTGGTGTGATAGAAAGACAGGGAGGGGTTTTGTAACTGTATGTGTTAAAGATATACTCTAATTATTACGAAGATTTTAATGAGTACTAATATTTTGCATGACTTAATAGAAATGTATGTGTCTCGTGTCGTGATTTTAGAAATTAAAAAAATATAAAAGTTAAAGGGTTTTACAAGTCAGCATTATGGAACTGGTTGGATGCAAGCTGAAGACTTTGAATATGCTTGCTACTCAATTATTATTCATGAAAAGAAATTTAATATGATTAATAAAGAGTCATTTTAAAAACAGAGTTCTGGAAATCGGTCCAATTTGGTCTGCTTTTTGATCCATGAATATTGTGACATTATGCAATAGCCAAGTCATGGAATCAGCCTAGGTGCCCATCAACAGTTTCTTAACCTCTTTAGGACTCAATATCCTCCTTTATGAAATGGGCAAAGAACACCTGCCTTAAAGTCTAACAGAGTGCCCAGAACCATGGAAAGTATACAGATCAGTGCTTTTGAATGGTTTATTTATCTGCCTTAAGCTTATATTCCCTGGAGAATATAGCTCCCCATCTAAATAGCTTCTGCAAGTATCCAAGGTCAACCTTCATTATTGCAGTCCATTGTGCCAGGAAAACCTAGTGTTGAAACGACAGAGGAAGAGTTGGTTCTGCTGCTTAGCTAACAGAAAACTCAATTAGGTTATATTTTATTTTCCCACTCTGCTTATTCTTTTCAGATTATTTATTTACATGGGATAAAACTTAAGGAACAATGACAAAAGAAAACTACTGACTCATCACCAAAAATTTACCAAACATTTAACCAAATATTTTCAACTTGGATAATGTCATCTAAAGACATCTTGCACTATAGAAATGGGTCCAGAATTCAGTTACCTTTCTCATTGCTATGACTAAATGCCTGCCAGAAATTAACGTTACTGAGGAATGGTTTGTTTTGGTTCATGGTTCCAGTAGCTCTCAGTCCCTGATGACAGCAAAGACATGGTGGCAGGAGTGGAATGCTGCTGAGAGCAATCTACCCATGTGCACTTTGGTCTTTTAGAACCTGTATGCAAGAGGAATATACATGGATTTGGTACTTGGCACTAGAGAAGCCATACAAAGTGCTAAGCCAAATTTTATGGGATATTCTAGTAAGATTTTTAAAATGGTAAATGCAAAGAGAATTGTGTTTTGAGCTTTGCTGATGAGCTCCCAAAGGGGAAGGAAAGAAGGCAGGGAACTTTATTAGAACTGGTCTGCTGGAATAAAATGCTGACTGTGCTCGTCTGCCCATACCCAGAGGATTTAAGCAAGGTTAAAATTTAAATTAATAGACTAGTGGGCTTGATGGAAGATATAGAATTCAAAGACGTACAGTTTAAAGTTGCAAAATTCAAACAAGTTTAAAATTACTTGCATAAGAGAGGCTTTAGTTTACTGAAGCTAAAAGTTGGACAACTACTTACATTAAAACAATGGATAAGAAGCCTGAGCTAAATTGTACCCAGGGAGGACTGAATGATAGAAATACAAACTCTTTTAAAAGGAGATGACTGAAAGGAAGAAACCTGCTCTTTAAGGTCATGATTTATTTCCTCCCAGGATTCACAAAAAGGCACACCTGATGTTGGTTTTGGAAGAATTAAAAATGCATGGAAGAGAGTCCTAAAGAAGCTGCTGGTGAGACGCAAAATGGGAAAGAGGGTTGAAATTAACCTTGACTGGAGGTCAATGAGGCCATTGCAAGAAGGACCACAGTTTGCAGTGGAGACCCATAGATGTTTTGGATATAGCAGGACTGTGCAAGGGCTATCATGGAGTGCTCTTGGCTCAGGATGGAAGTTTTGCCTGGCTACTAAGCCCAACTGGATGGGCAGAATTAGAAAATCCAGAGTCTATCCAATCGGAATGCATCTCTTTGTTTTCCAGGGCAGTTAACTGTCTCCTCCATGTTACTTTTGCCTACTAAGGTATCATTATTTCTAGTCTATAATGAATTAACAAAGGGTA
The DNA here is from genome assembly GCA_004024765.1 of Zapus hudsonius. NCBI lineage: Eukaryota > Metazoa > Chordata > Mammalia > Rodentia > Dipodidae > Zapus > Zapus hudsonius. Next base: position 27,294 of record PVHP010016147.1, on the reverse strand, counting down.
CATTTTGATTTGATTCTTTGGTTGGCCTCCTGGATGCAAACTCTCATTGACCTCGACCTAGCACTTCCACTGCACAAGAGTTTGCAATAAATTCTCTATGTAATTGTATCTACAGTGCTGGGAGCTTAAGACCCAAAACACAAATCTGCTTATATCACCAAATGCACCATTAACAGAGCCTTTTTTCTGCTTGCTGTCACCCTTATTTGATTACAGCAGCTTCCCACAATACCTAGTAAATTGGTTTAATTAACATTCAATAGTGTATAAAGGATGACTCTAGAATATATGGGAAAGGAATATCAACAAAATCATAAGTTACAGAGATACAAACATAATGATTATTTTATTTCTTGGCAGTTTTCATACTTGAATACAATTTAACTTGGTAATAACCTCCCAATACCTTCTTTTGTCTCTGCTTCCCACTCCTCCCGTCCACTAAATTCCTTCTTTCCAAATAGTCCCTCTTTACCTTTGATGACGTTTCTTCTGGCTTTCTCCAACATCCATGTTGAAATGTTAAGAATCTCAATATTGTGGAGTTCTTGTGAATGCACAAAGCCAGAAGACAGTCTCAAAAAGTAGTCCTTGCATTGTCTGGTTCTTACATTCTTTCCCCTCCCTGTTCCACAACATCCCCTGAGCCTTGAAGGCTATGACACACATGTCTCATTTAGAAACAAACACAGAAGATTCACTTATTCTCAGCACTTTGATAAATTTTGAATGACCCAAGTAATCACAGACATCTTCACAAAGAAACATCTCCAGCCAAAGGTAAGAGAAACATTAAGCTATACATAAAATTTAGATAGAAGTTTGATTGACATAATATATTATATCAATCAACTAACAGTAGTGGCTCCATCAATAGAGTCCTTCATCCTCTAGTCCTATGGCCTGATAATTCCTACATACAGTGGGAGGAAAAAATGATGACACCAAAACAAAACATAGATTTATTGAGAGGGGCAGAAGATATAAGGATAGGTATAACGGTTTATTGTCTACAATTATGGAAGCTATCAATAAAATGTTTTTAAAGATCAAGTGAAATATTTACTCTAGTGGGGATTGAATACAGAACCTTGCAGGTGATAAATAAGCACACACTCTTTTCCTAGATGCAGATGTGATGCTCCTGATAGGTCATTCTCTCCACCATCTCTTTCACCTCTTTTTCTGTTTTCATTATTCTCTTCTACAGACAATATTTTTCCTTCCCACTCCCAACTCTTTCATTCTGTGTTCCTAATTAGGTCTAAATTATTTTCTAAAATACATGAATGCAAACACATATTGATGGGCATGGTCATCAATAATTATCAGTTTTTAAATATATCATATATTGTATAAATAATCCTTATAGCTTTATATGTGCTTGTCATTTCATTTTTACAAACATTCTTCAGAGGATTATCTCAATTTTATATCAAGAAAACATAGATCTATAAAGGCTAAGTGATTTATCAAATGCCTGACAGTTAGTAAGACATAGACCAGACTCTTTGTCTCTGTATTCAACACTTTTATTCACTACATAATATTGCACATTTCATAGTATGTTCTGTATCATTTACTGCCAAAATATTATGTTATTTCTTTAAGTTGTGAATCAGAATCAAATCAGTAGGCTTTCTTGACAAGCCTGTGCCCATTCTAGAATGTGCATTAATGCCCTTCTTTCACCTCTTTCTCCCTTTCTTAATAATTTACTCTATATTAAATTATTATATTAGTAAACTCAAACTTTACAAACTCCCAAAGGTTTATGTCAATGTTAGTCCTTTTGTGCCTAGTATATACAGGAACAGTTTGCCCAAGTATGTGACATGTATAAGATCATTAGAGGGGCCTGATACTTATGGTGTTGATGGTGATTGGGAACTCATGCAACTGATCTTCTATTGACTTAAAAACAGAGATTAAACATGAAAAGGAGGAGTAGGGAAAGTATATGTTCCTCATTTCACAAAGTTAAATTTCTAAAATTTATGAAAAGGTTCTACAAGTCATTGTTACAAATCTAATAGCTGGAGCATTGTTTTCTATGAGAGCTGAGAGACAGCTCATGCCTCTGGAAACCTAAATCTGGGCTTAACTCAACCACTGAGCACGAAACAGACCACAATAAACCTCAATCAAAAGTCAGAAGAGGAAATGGAATCTGAAAACAACAATTTCAATGATCATAGTTCCATATCCCTTACCTTATTCTCTAAACATAGATGCAAGTGTTGGAACATAGGAAAGTGGGGCTGGATTGTGGGAAAAGTTTAGAGGTTGGCAGAAACTGAATTTGGTCTGCCTGGATCTACCAGCAAGGAGAGTGACTCAGAAACCACAACACCGTTTTAGAGAAAGAGTGCAGGACTCCAAAGTAGGAAAATCTGTATTCTTCCACATTCCCTATAACCTCTACATGGCCCCATAGAACAATATGTTAGTCTAGGAAGAAGGCAACATACAGATGGGGCAACAACCTCAAGCTTCATACAATGGAGATCACAGTAGAAGTGGCTGAGAAATTATCCATTTCCTGTCCTCATCTGCAATACAAGGGAAGAGCTATTATTTGGATTTTTGGAATACAGGAATTTTGAGATAGAACACAGTACAGAATCCTGAAGGACAGAAGTAAGGGAGGGGAGAAAAGGAAGGGAAGGAGAGAAGGAGGAAGGAGGAATAGAGAGAGAAAATGAGAATAAATTTGGAAGGAAGCCAGCTCCCTGATGGTTAGCTCTCATAAACTTGGAATGTGCAATATAAGCCACTGAGAGAAAATGGCCAACAGTACTGTAAACAAGCAGGGAATCCTGCTAGAGACAAAATCCACCAGCCACACATGACGTATACACCTGTGCAATAGAGCCACTGAGCTTAGGTGGGTAACCAATGGATCTATGATTGGGCAAGATACCTGCTCATCAGGAAGGAATTTATACGTGATACAGGGATTCGTGTCAGAATCCTATGGAGATGAGGGTCATGTATTCAAGTGAGATCTCACTAGACTTTGCCCAAAAAGGAGGACATAGCCATCAAATCTCTACGAATTAATATTCCTATGCCCTTCAGCCCATGCCTTTCTCGCTCTCTCCATTAGAGAATCTGTTTTCTCAGTTACAGAGGCAGCAAAAACTGGGAAGAACCAAGATCCATCAACATGACAAGAAAAGATAGCTGAATGTCTATCATGAAGTCAGATACCTCTTGCACACGAGCCAGCCAGGGTCCAGGTGAAAACACAGAAGAATTGGTGAGTTGAGCATAAGTGCTGTTCTCATGGTGAGCCTGACACCTGCACCCACACCCACTAAGGCTCAGGGAATTTTTGTGGAAGAGCGGGCAAAAATATTTTAAGAGTCACAGTTTGGGAGGGAATATTCAGAGGCATTTCACTTCACCATGATGACTGACTTCTGCTCTCATAACTCATAACTCGCAACTCCATGGTGAATACCAGCAATCCCACTGAGGAGGGCTCTCAGTGGATTGGGGTGGGAGGAGAGAAACCATGGTACCAACACACAATGTGTCCATACAAAGTTTCTACTTAGTGAAAGAAAGAAAGAACGAAAGAAAGAAAGAAAGAAAGAAAGAAAGAAAGAAAGAAAGAAAGAAAGAAAGAAAGAAAGAAAGAAAGGAAGGAAGGAAGGAAGGAAGGAAGGAAGGAAGGAAGGAAGGAAGGAAGGAAGGAAAACGAAGGAAGGAAGGAAAACGAAGGAAGGAAGGAAAACTATTGATTACTGTCACTGATAAACATAGATGCAAAAATCCTCAACAAAAAAAACATGCAAATATACATCAAGATCAAACTGTGATAAACATGCATGAAAACCATGATGGCTTCATTCCAGGGATGCAAGGTTGTTTAAGCATGTAAAATGATTCAGTGTGATATACCACATGAAAAATGGTAAAGACAGGAGTCATATTATCATCTCAGTAGATGCAGTAAAAGCATGTGACATGATTGAACATGCCTTCATGATAAGAAGTCATGAAGAAACAAGGAGCAGAAGAGGCATATCTCAAGATAATAAACATGGCAGAGCTATAGTCAACAATGTAATAAGCAGAGAAAACTGACAGCATTTCCTTTAAAACTTATAAAATGAAAGTTTCCACTCTCTCCACTCTTGTTTAATAGTATGATTAAAATCTTACAGCAATAATACAAAAGAAAGACAAAAGTGGCAAAATTCGATTAAATTAAACTATCCTTATTTAAAGATCACATCGTTCTATACTTAACCCACTTGTAAATGCTTGATTCTGATAAACAATTTCAAGAAAATTGAAGGATTCAAAACATCAACATACAAAAATCAGTAGTTTGGGGGATGGAAAGATTGCTCAGTGGTTAAGGTGCTTTCCTGAAAAGCCTGATGGCCCAGGATCACCCTCAGTATCTAGGTAAAGACAGATACAAAAAGTGGTGCATGCATCTGGAGTCTGTTTGTAGCGATTTGAGGCCCTGGTATACCCATTCTCCCTCTTTTCCTTTCTTCTCTGCTTGCTTGCACATAAATAAAAAAATCAGTATTTTGTGTACATCTATATGTATCATCAGTGATGAGCATGTTGAGAAAGAAATTAGAAAAAAATATTCCATTTGGCATAGCTTCAAAAATACCTATGAATAAAACTAACAAATGGAATTATCCAAAATGGCCATCAACAGATGAATGAATCTTGAAAATATAAACATGACATACACACACACACACACACACATACACACACACACACACACATATATATATATATGAATTTCTATTCAGCAATAAAGAAAAATGAAATTATGCAAATTGAAAGAAAATAGAACACAAAAATATTATATCCAAGTTATTCCAAGGCTCAGAGAGAAAAACACTGCATATTCTCTCTCACTTGTGTGGGTTTTAGTTTCTAATTGTTATGTATGTTATTTATGTGGGAAAACTGTGAGTAGTGGCAAAGAAACTAGAAAAGAGAGAATTAGATAGGATAAATGTGGATTTAAGACAGAAGGATGGGGAGGGGAATAGAAGACATCTGATATGTAAGTTGAAAAGGGAATACTGGGTTGGAGGGGAACAGTGAGGACAGGGGGTGGAACTTTACTTCCAAACATGCTTCCTGAGGTCACCACCTGAGGTCAGCTGGAATATCAAAGTCTGTGAGTCAAAGATGTAGCTCCATAGCTCCGCTTCTGGTCCTTACACCCCAGTGGCTGAGTAAATATGTACTTGTGAGTTCTGTGGTGAGAGACTGTCTCATAGATTATGCCACTCTCTCATATTAGCATCTCTTATTCTCTAAGCACTTGTAATAAATTCAGCATAATCTATTTGAAAAGATACATTATCTTTGTGCCTTAAAGTAAAAGAAAGTAACTCAACTGACATTACCACAGTAGGAAAGAAAGCATGGTATGATCAATAAAGCCTAGATTTTCATACCATTGTTCCTGGATTTAAATCACCATGTTCTCATTTACAAGTCACGTAACTTGGACCAAATCTTATTAACATTTTATCATAGAGATCATATCCATATGACATAATGTTATATAGATAGCACTGAAAAGTATAGACACCAAATGTGCAAAGGAAATTTTGTTTCATCCCCATATATGGAAGAGCAATTTACTTACTCTTTTATAGAACTTGAGAACACAGATTCAATCTTCTTTAATTAAATTTTCATTTCTAGCTTTTATATTAGGCAATTACCTTGGGTAATACCATTCATTCTCCATTCATATATTAGGAAATATACTACCTGTTCTAAATACTTTTGTGCTTAAGTTATTTCTTTGGAGGTAAGGAAGCACTTGCTAAAATGTGGTCAACAGGGCTTAATAACATATTGTGAATCCAAAAAATATTGAATTCAAAAGCCTTAAGCCAGTTTTAATTAAGCAGATAAGGGCACCTTTTCATAAGCCCAAGGCCAGGGTCATGGTCTCTAACTTCTTCCTCTTGTAGAATTCTAAAGCTAAGAAGTCTGAATAAATGTAGAGATATAGATTACCACTAGTATCTGACTTTTGGAAGTGCTTAGAAACAATATTGTTGATACCAAACAATAAATAAAATAATGTGAATTTATGTTACTTCTTTGAGCTAGACTTTGTGAGTGGCAAAGCAAGAGTGATATTGGACCCTCATATGTTACTGGCTCTGTGTGTCATTAAGTTTCAGGTACAACATCAGGCAATTGAAACAGCAGTCATTTAAGTGCCTTTCCAGTTGGTGGCAGAAGTCACCTGCTACTTGTTATCCAAGCTTTAATCAGAGATCTCTTCACAGGTTTTCCAGACCAGCAAAGTGTGGGATGTGACTGAGGTATGCTCAGGGTATGCTAGTGTATGTTAGGTCAACGAACTAAACTGGAGAGGGGTGCAGAGGGCTTAGGCCCAGAGTGAACACAAGGCAGTGAAGGGAACAGCAAGTCTAGTTCCTGTGCTGTAGGACACCAGAGTGATAGGCACCCAGGATTATGGTGGGGGATTGATCTTTTTGGAGTCTGTACACTCTATTTATACTACCCCAAATCAAACACAACTCAAGTGCCAGCCACCATCCCAGAGTAGCAGGCACACTTCCAACTTCTGTAATATCTACATCTGCTCTACTCCACACCAAGCCAGCTCAAACAAAACCAGATCAATCACTGAAGAAATAAGAATTTTATACTCTTACAAACTTGCTAACACTCCACACACACCATCCATCACCCTCATCCTAACTAGCAAGCAAAAGTCCTCTGGCAGTAATCTGTCAGGGGGGTAACAGGGTGATCTTTACAACCCACCCAGCTGGGATACAGAAGGGAGAAATATGTCTGCTTGAAAACACCCAGTAGCAAAATACAGTGGTGACTACAACCAGAGAAATCTTTGACCTCTAAACCATCTTACATACCAGATACCAGCCTAGAATTGCTGGGCCACCTGTAACCTCTTCATCTCTCGCACGTATGGTTACAACATTACCCCAATCCAACCAGAACCCAGAACAGAATACTCACTGAATACCCAACAAGAACATATATTGGCTCCCACATTACAAAGACTAGAACTTTACCAGAAATGGGAAGAAACCACTGCAAATAATAATAATAATAATAATAATAATAATAATAATAAAATCAAGCTGAGAATCCCCCACCAAGGTCTCCTAGTCCCACAATGGAAGTTGCCACTGAAAGTGTATGGCAGACTACAGAAATATAATCCCAAAATGAGAATAAAATAACGTTAGGTCACACCTGCAATGATACCCTGACCAATATATTGACTGAGCAGGATTCAGTCAAAAAACAAATAAATGAAATGAAACTGAAAAACACAAGCCTTGACATCAGACTTAACTTAGTTGTGAAAAATCAGAGAAACTTCAAAAGAGAAATGACTTGAAAACCAAAATCAGGAAGAATTCAATAACCAGCTGATTAAGTTCAATGAGGATATAACCAAATGTAATAATAAATTCCAGGAAACTTTAACAAAAGCAAAACTAGACTTAAAACTGGAACTCACTAGAGTGATGGAGACTATGAACAAAAATATAACAGAAAACAAAAACCAAACAGAGGTATTAAAAGCTTTTCTTTAGAATTCCCTAATCCCAGAGTCAATAACCTGGAGGAAAGAACCTCAGACCTCAAAGACAAAACTGAATGAATTAATAGGGAATCTAAAAACTTCAATAGCAAATTATGGGAACAAAATCTGAGAGAACTCTGGAATTCCTTAAAGAGAAATCGGGATCATGGGCATACCAGAGGGAGACGAAACCCAGGCCAAAGGCATAAAGAATATTTTCAACAAAATCATCGAAGAAAATTTTCTGTCTTAAAAGAGAAAGGCCGGTCCAGATACAAAAGGCCCACAGAATTCCAAACAGACAGGACCAAAGAAGGAACTCTCCAAGACGTATATTAATTAAAATGCTAAGCATAGAAAGCAAAGACAGTGCTCAAAGAAGCAAGAGAGATACAACTCATCACATATAAAGGCAAACCCATCAGTCTTACCTCAGACTTCTCATTGGATGCCATGAAGGTCAGAAGGGCTTGGAACAATGCTATTCAAGGCCTAAAGAATTATGGCTTACAGCCTAGACTACTGTACCCAACAAAGCCTTCCCTCATAATAGATGGAGAAATTAAAGTGTTCCATGATAAAAATCCAGGTCTGTGATTACATGAACACAAAGTCAAACTTACAGAAAATATTGTAGGAGATATTCCACATAGAAGAGATGAGCAACCAATCCCATTAAAGGATGATCACAATAACCAAAATTATTGGGCTCATAATAATATGTGAGGCATCAGTCCCCATAAACCCTCCACCATGGCAAGGCTTAAATCAAAGTTCACACTTATAAATGAATATAAATGGACTTAACTCCCCCATAAAAAGACACAGGCTAACACAATGGATCAGAAAAATGGACCCTTCAATCTGCTGCCTTCTAGAAACGCACCTCACCTCCTTAGGGTGAAATGATGGAAAATGATCTTCCAAGAAAATGAAAAAAAAAGCCCCTGTGGCTACATTAATATATGACAAAATAGGCATTAAACCAAAATTAATTAAAAAGGATAATGAAGGTCCCTCCTTACTCATCAAGGAAATGATCCAACAAGGGGATATCACTATCATAAATGTGTTTGCATCAAATACAGGTGCACCACAGTTCATAAAGTAAAACTTATTCAAAAACAAGACAGAAAGAAGCTCCAATTCCATCATAATGGGAGACTTTAATATGCCAGTGTTATTTCTAGACAGATCATCCAAACAGGAGATCAGCAGGGAAATAACGTAGCTTTACACCACCATAGATCAAATAGACCTAACAGACATGTACAGAACATTCCTCCCAAGACCACAGAATATACATTCTTCTCAGGACCACATGGAACCTTCTCCAAAATAGATCCCATATTAGGACATAAAACATGCCTCAGCAAATTCAAAAAGATTGACGTATCCCCTGTATCATATAGGGCCACAATGTGTTAAAGCTGTAAATTGAAAAGAAAATACACCAACTATTGGCAACTGAACAATACACTATTAAACAATGAATGGGTCATTCAAGAAAACAAAAAGGAGAGGCAACTCAGTAGTTAAGGAGATTACCTAGCAAAGCCTAACAACCTGAGTTCAAATTCTTACTTCCCATGAAAAGCCAGATGCACAAACTGGTGTAAGCATCTGGACTTTATTTGCAGTGGCTAGAGGTCTTGGTGCATCCATTCTCTCTCTTTGTTTCTTTCTCTGGGTCTGTCTATCTTTGCTTACAAATAAATAAAATATTTTTTTTAAAGGAACCAGGCATGGTAGCAAACACCTTTAATCCCAGCATTGGGAGGCAGAGGAAGGAGGCTAGCCATGAGGTTGAGATCACCCTGAGACTGAAGAGTGAATTCCAAGTCAGCATGGCTAGAGCAAGACCTCACATAAAAAAATCAAAAAGGAAACTGAAAATTTTCTAGTCATAAATGATAATGAAAACACAGCATACTAAAATTTATAGGACACAATGAAGCCAGTCCTAAGGGGAAAATTCATAGTGCTAAATGCCTTCAAGACAAAGAGAGATCTCAAGTCAATAACTAACCACCCAACTAATGGCATTGGAAAACACTTGAACAATATAACCTCAGGAGCTCAAAACAAAAATAAATAATTAAGATCAGACCCAAAATTAATGAAATGGAAACTAAGAAAATAATTTAAAAATGGATGAAATGAAAATCTTGTTCTTTAAAAAAAAAACAAGATCAAAAAACCCTTGACCAATCTAATTGGAAGAAAAAGAGAGAGGAGAAGAGAGAGAGAGAGAGAGAGAGAGAGAGAGAGAGAGAGAGAGAGAGAGAGAGAGAGAGAGAGAGAGAGCCCAAATAAAAAAAAAAACACACAAATGAAAAGAGAGAGGTCACAACAGACCCTAATGAAATTGGAAGAATCATCAGATCATACTTCCAAAACCTCTACTCCACATTACTGGAGAACCTGGAAGAAATGGTTGAATTCCTAGACATACAAGATCTACCAAAACTAAACCTAGAGCAGATACAGCACCCAAATAAACCACACATCCACCAAGATTGAAAACATAATTAAAAAAAAATCCCCAAAAAGGAAAAGTCCAGGACCTGATGGATTCTCAGCCAAATTCTATTAAACTTTCATCATACTACTAAAACCACTCTTGCTGAAGCTTTTTCATGTTGTAGGAGAAGAAAGAATGCTTGCAATCTCCTTCTATGAAGCTAGCATCACCCTAATACCAAAACTAGGCAAAGATACAACAAGAGAGGAAAACTATAGACCTATATCACTCATGAATTTAGATACAAAAATTCTGAACCAAACCCTTGCAAGCCAAATCCAACAACACATGAAAAGTACTATCAACCTTGACCAAGTGGGCTTCAGGGATGTAGGGTTAGTTTAACATACAGAAGTCAATTAATGTAATCCACTACCTTAAAAAACTTAACCACAAGAACCACATGATCATCACAATCAATGCAGAGAAGTCCTTCAACAAAATACAATACCACTTCATGATCAAAACGCTGAAGAGGCTGGGCATAGATGGCTTATACCACAACATAATGAAGGCCATATACAAAACTCATGAAACTCAAATCATACTTAATGGGGAAATACTCAAGGTGTTCCCACTAGAATCAGGAACAATACAGGGATGTTTACTCTCACCACTGCTCTTCAACATGGTCCTTGTAGCCCTAGCCCAAGAAATAAGACAGGAGAAAGATATAAAATGGATACAAATTGGAATGGAAGAAGTGAAACTATCACTTTTTGCAGAGTACATGACTCTATTCATAACAGACCGAAAGAATAGAACCAGAAAGTCCTGAAGGTGATAAATTCCTTTAGCAAAGTGGCAGGATACAAAATTAACACACAAAAATCAGTAGCCTTCCTGTATGCAAATGACTTGCATGCAGAAAAAGAAATTAGCAAGACTGTCCCATTTTCAAGAGCCTCGAAAAAAAAAATTTAACCCTGCAGTAACACTAACCAAGGATGTGGAAGACTTGTATAATGAAAACATAAAAAAAAAAAACTCAAGAAGGAAATAGAGGAGGATGTGAAAAGATGGAAAGATATTCAATGCTCCTGGATAGGTAAAATTAATATTGTACAAAGGCAATTCTGTCCAAAGCAATATACAACTTCAATGCTATGCCAATAAAAATCCCAGCTTCACTCTTTACAGACATAGAAAAAAAAATCACAAAATTTATTTGGAATGGCAAGAGGCCTCAAATATCCAAATTTATCCATATTTAAAAAAATAATAATAAAAACTCCTCAGGTGTTATCATCATTCCTGATCTAAATATATACTACAAAACCGTAGTAACAAAAATTAAATACCAAGGCACTGGCATACAAACAGACAGACAAACCAATGGAACAGAGCTGAAGACCATGCACTTACCTTGAGTAACATAGTTATTTGATCTTTGACAAAGGCGCTAACATTGTTTACTGGAATAAAGATAGCATCTTCAACAAATGATCCTGGACAAATTGGATTAATACTTGCAAAAAGTAATTAAAGTAAACCCACTCCTCTCACCATGCATAAAAATAGGAGGAAATATACATGAGATAGGAGTAGGAAAATCTTACTGAACAAATCTCCAGCAGCCCAGGAAGTGCAACAATCACTCAACCAATGGGATCTTATCAAGCTAAAAAGCTTCTGTACAGACAAATATACCATACTCACAGAGAATACACCACCATCATACTGGGAGATAGTCTTTGCTAGCTATAATACAGACAGAGGTCAAATATCCAGAACTTACAAAGAACTCGAAATATTTTAAAAAATCAAACAGCCATCTCACAAAATAGGGTGTTGATCTCAAGAGAGAATTCATGGAGGAGAAAATACAAATCACCTATTCTCATTTAAGAAAATGATCATCATCCTTAATCAGCAGGGAAATGCAAATCAAAACAATGAGATCACACCTTACTGCAGTCAGAATGGCAATCATTAAAAAATCCACCAACAATAGATGCAGGTCAATAATATTTGGAGAAAGCAGAGACCACTGATATACAACACTGACTGATGTCACAAGAATGCTGAGAACACTGCTATATGGAAGAGACCAGCAAGTCAAGACTTACTCACCTGTGCAATAGTGGGGCTAAAACTAGGTGGGTAACCAACAGTTTAGTGATTGGCTAAGAGATCTGCTCAGTGGCAAGGGACCCTTAACTGGAACTGGGATCCATGGCAAACTCTTCTGGAGACCAAGAACCTAGGCTAAAAGGAGAAACTCCTACTAACCAGAGAGCTACAGAGAGGCTACACCCATTAGAATCTTGCCAAATTAACAATGCTTGTCTCATTTAACCTATACTTATTTCACTCTCCATTGGAAATTGTTTGTATTTTTCATAAGGCAGCGAGAACTTTGGACAGCCCAATTCCACCAAGTCATGGGATGATGGCTGACACCCAGGGAGGAGATGAACCACCCCTAGTTGTTCATATAAGGCCCAAAAGAAACATTTGAGGAAGTGGTGAGATGAGCAAGAGAACTACCTGCATAGCAACTCAAGTAACCCATGAAAGGACAATGGAGACACACTCGAAGGATACCCAAAACAATCCAAAGCAGAAGTTCAGAGACTCTTAAGATCTCAATAATAATGCAGACTTGAAACTCACCTACCATGACTCAGGGAACTGAGCACAAGAGGGGGCCAAAAATTTATAAAAGCCCTCATTAGGGAGAATATCCAGAGTCATTGCCCCCCTCGACAACAAGACACAAAGACAAAGAAAATACTGACAACTTCTTGTACTCCCTATCCCATGGACTGATCTATCTAGTAAGCCCACCAAGGAGCACCCCCAGCAAGTTGGGAACAGGAGGGGAGAAATAGGGGTACCATTATAAGATTTGTTCATACAATATATCTAATTATTGACAATAAATACATTTTTTAAAAACCAACCAAAAAAAGTATTTAGAGAGCAATTTGGTAGGTACAACATACCCATTAGCCAGATAACAGTAGTAGTTTCCCCTTAGGGCTTATGATCTCCCCAGCCATTAGCTTTTAATTAGATTTTCAGTGCCAGGCAGGAATTTTCTCCCATGGAGCAGATTACAAGTCCAATCACAGAGCAGTTCCTTTACCCAATAACAGGCATGTCACATAATACCAGTTGGTACATTTGGCCTGGTGGCCTGGCTTGCCAGCAGTAAAGCTTGCAGGATCCACTGCTGGTTAAGACCTTTGAAAAAATCAAGCCTTTTCCTATCAAAACCTACCTTGAGATTACTACTAAAGTTACGCAAACACCAAGGAAAATACGTGTAAATGCCACTTATCAGAGCTTGCCAAATTAATACATTTTATTCACCTCGTGGAGGTGAGGTGAGGAACATATGGGGAAATATGTTTTTCAGTTACTTTCTGGTATTGTTGTAATTGTCATTTATTATAAAATTAGTATATATTTCATTAGCCTTTAGGGAAGATTTACTATGAATTGCTATTCAGTTATTTTGTTCAGATGTTTTGTCCTTAGTTCAGATGTTGAATCTGTGCAGTACTCCTAGAAATCTGCACAAAGTAGTAAATGGGCTTTGAGTGATTTCCATTTTAATTACATAACTTTTTAGCCAATGAAAGAAACAAATCTTTTAATCCTCATGCCTCCTGATTCTAGACAGTAAATATGGGGGAAAGGGAACGTGAGGACTGTGTCTATATGACAGAGAAAGAACTATTAAATGTATGGATTTGAGAGGAAGCAGGGAATTATTCACTCTTAAACCAAGATCCAGTGTCAGTTTTAGAGGAAATTTCTATCAGCAAGGAGGATTTGCTCACCAAAAGGCAAACCAATGAAAATCCAATGGATTAGGTTGGATGAATTCCTTCTTCATTTAAACACTCCAAATGGGATTATTCAGGCTTTTGCATTTCAGGTGCACTCTTAAAAGTATGTTTGGAAAGAGAAGAGCTCAAAAATTGGACTTTGCTTCTAGAATCCTTGGCAACTCAGCATCTGTCTTTTACAAAGTGGGGTTTCTCCTACATAAAATGTGTTCTGTTGCAATTTGCAAAACAGTCATCCCTTTAAATTAAATCGTTGTTTATCAAGAGAAAGTTAATTGAAAAACATGTTTTTCTAACTAAATGGAAGCCTGCATCATGCAGGCAATAAACATTCTTGCTTGAAAGGAATTCTTGCTCCTTCTCCTAAGACTGCCATGGGAATAAAATAGAAAGGGAAAAGAAAAGAGAGAGAGAAAAGCCTCATGGTTCCAAAGTTGTGTCTGGCTTAGGAGCCAAGTGGGATTTAGAAGCCTACAAGTTTTCTATTCACTTCTAAATTTAGTCCCCACAAATTTCCTATTTGGCTAATCATGTTCTTCCAAACAGGGTGGATGTCATTTTTGAAGAATGGTGTTGTCATTTTCTGTAGGTTGACAGCAATAATCTGCCCCACTGGACATTTGAACGGGGTCTATACATAGTTGGTGTATGTTCACACAAGGCTGGATGACAGGAAAGGAAGCAGTGGGCCTGCACATGGTTTGGTCATGAAACACTTCCAAAGGCACTCCACCCTGAGGCCAAGCTTTGGAGCAGATAGACTTTTTAGCATATCCATATCTATTATAAGAGTAAATGGAAATGATTTTTTTATATTTTATTTATGTATTTGCAAGGAGAGGGAGACAGAGAGAAAAAAAAGAGACAGGCAGAGAGAGAATGGGCACGAAAGGCCCACTAGCCACTACAAACAAACTCCAGATGTCTGTGCCACTTTGTGCAACTGTCTTTACATGGGTACTAGGGATTCAACACTGGGTCACTAAACTTTGTAGACAAGCACCTTAACGGCTGAGCCATCTCTCCAGCCCGGAAATGATTTTATACTCAAGAGAAAATTTTCTCGATTGCTCTATCAGTAGAATGTTTTTTAGGATGCAGAAACTATGTTAGTGTGGAAGTCAGATTTTACACAACTAGCTAGAGTTTATTAAGAATATAAAATACCCCATATATTTTGCATGAAGCAATTCTTTTTGAAATTTACTAATGACAGAAACATTATCTGATAGCACTTATCTTATTAACATGTGTTTAATAAAATATATTTATATGCCATAAATAACCAAATGAGAGGTTCTTAACAAATCTTATGGCTTAAGAACATGCTCTGCAGTCCCCCTCACTCATGGAGAATTAAGGAGAACTAGAATCCTATGCAGTGGAGTCTTGCTTGCTTCCCAAATGTTGAATCACACACACACACACTCACACACACACACACATACTTCCTCTATAAAGAACTGGCAATGAGTCAACCCTGGAATAGCCAGTGAGACAGACACCAGTGATTTCAACACAACCTAAATCAGAAGTACAGAGGCCCCTAAGACTTCAACAACAAAGCAGCCTTAATACTCACCCACCATGACTTAGGGAACTGAGAGGAAGAAGGGGGCAAAAAGATTGAAAGAGCCACGGTGGAGGAGAATGTCCAGAGACATGGCCCCCCTCAGTAACAACATACAAAGGGGGGGTGTGGAACTGGGTCGACTCCTAGGCTATCCATAATCCCCTACCCCATGGACTAATCCAGACTGCCCACGGAGGAAGATATCCAGCTGATTGGGGAAAGGGAAGAGGGAAATCGGGGATCTGAGGACACCAATACATTATTTGCTCATTCAGTATTTGTAAATATGAATAATAAAAATGTAATTTATAATAAAAAATAGACAGATCCAAGAAGGACAAATTAAAAAAAAAAAAGAACTGGCCATGAACTTGCAGATTAGTATTTTAGGGTGAGTTTGGCTGCTAGAATAATAGTATTCAGGATGGCTACTCTGATCTTTGTTGATAAGTACAATTGAGAACCAAGCACCTGTGATACCCCTAGGATGAGCTGAAGCTGGGGTCCAGTCTCAAAGCCTTAGACGGGGATCTAAGGTTTTAACAGCAGGTGTTGGCAAAAGATTCAACCATCCACCAACCTTACATAAATCTACCTCAAAGGCTTTGGAAACTGTCAACAGCGCCACAGAAAAGTCACCAAAGTCGATAGACCCAAATAGCCACCTTTCATTATGAAAAAAAAAAAAAAAAAAAAGAGGGAAAACTGTTAAAGCAAAAAGCCTCCAATGACACCTAGAAATAGAAAAGTTCATATTTCCCTTCAATTCTCAAGTAAGTTGAATGAGTTCTCTTAACCCTACAGTTCCTAGTGAAGGAAAAGAAACCAACACCATTGTGGAGGGTGGGAATGACACCGAGAGCCTGGAATAGGAACATCAGCTTTCCATGCCTTTAAGCACACAGCTTTCACAGTATAGAAATCCCTTCCAGAATGACTGTGGCTAGCAAAAAGGAGATTATCATTTGTTTTCCTGGCCTAAGTGTTGCTGGGCCTTCACTTTGACTTAAACATTTATAATTTTAAATGTAATCAAGGATATAGTTCAGTGGAGACAACGTACTTAATTAGCATGTTCTAAGTATGCATCCAGCACGTAAAGAACACAAGGCCTGCATAGTACGAGTCCTTGGCATTATGTCATCCATGATGAAAGACAAAAAGAATGAGACATCAAAATAGAAGGACTACTTGGAATGAAGAAGGGTTTCGGTGGAGCAGAACTGTGGGACAGAGACAAGAGGGTGATAGGTGGGGATCGTGACCAAATTAGAACATGTTCTTATATTAAAATACTCAAATATTTTTCGAAGGTAGAAAAAAAATCACAGATACAACCTTGAGATTGTCCTTGACATGCTGATCACTGCACCTGCACACCCATACCCACACTCACCTGTGCACACTCTCCACACACATGCATGCACACATACACAACTGTAAACAGAATAAAGAATGGACATGGTAATGAACTGATGGTGCCTGCTGTACTTGGGCAGCAGAAGCAGAGACTCATAGGTTGAGGCCACTCTTTCTCTTCTTATTTGGCCTTTAAAGTGGCTCTGCAATCCTCAGCAAACCCCAGGAAGTTTTTAATTCTCTTTATCAAAATGTTTAAGAGAAGATAATGGAATGGATGGCTGGTTGTCAGAAGCATTCGTGCCTATTCACCTGGGCTGTGTGTGCCCACAGCTTGTCTGTAAGAATCGCAAGCCAGCTTCCCCATTGCCATGGCAACGTCCAGCTCTCCAAGTGCACCTGTTGAGGAGAGTGGTGTTTTCTAACATATGCAACAGTGTCCTGGACCAAAACTGTACCTGTGTCATTAAAGGGGGAAAATGTAAAAAATGTGTATACTTGGAAAAATTTAATCTACTCTCCAATTTAGCCAAGACAGACATACTACAACATATAGATAATCTCATTGCCATTTTCCCAAATTTAACCCCATGACTGGATATTGATAAAAATATTAATGTGTTTGTTTCTTACTATTATTAGTGTACAAAGAACCAGGGTTCACTATGGTTTTTCTCAAATTAGAGGATTTTGTTGGTGTTTGTTCCTATTCCTTTGTTTTCTGCCTCCAACCACTCCTCCCCACCAGTCTCCTCTCAGCTTTCCAACTACATGCTTCCTGTTGTCGTGAACCCCTGCCTTTCTCATCAACTCTGTGCAGTTCTCATGGCTCCCATCTAGATTCAAAGGCTCTACCCAAGCCCACATCCTCTTGTTTACAAACAAATACTGTGCCCTTTTCCACCCATTTTTCACTTGAAAATATGCTTGAAATTGATTTTTAGGGTTTTGAATCTTATAATGATTAATCTTTCTGAATCGTTTCTTCTAAGGTGTGTTTCCTAACACTTCTGAATTAAGATGTTGTGATGAAAGAAAAGCAAAGATAGTAATGACATATCATGGAGATACAGTTAATTTAGAGTCATATAGTAAATATCATAAATATAGTGGTAAATACCATTGTTCAAGTGACCCAGTACAGATCACAATGGAGACTCATAAACTCTTGCAGGCTCTGTTTCCCAGTCACAGAGCCAAGTCATCAAGTGTAAAATAAAGTTTGAACCTCAAGTATGTCAGCCTGGTACATAATATCATGATTATAACTTATTCTTTAAGGAAATTGAAGAATTAGAATGAACTATCAAGAAAATCCTGAAACTGTTCTATTTATCATCATGAAGGGAAATGAACAAATTTTCTCTTTCTACACTGCAAATATTTCCTCTCCAACTCCATTAAACATAGATTTTTTTTTTAAAAAAAATTAAGTTAACACATAAAATGATTGCTTTATTACATCATTTTTGTTATAATTATACTTTATTCTTATTTTACATCCCAAACTACCACACCCATATCCTACTCTCTCTCTGTCTCTTTTTTAGTTTTGGTGGTAGAGTCTCACTCTAGCCTAGGCTGACCTTGCATTCACTGTGTAATCTCAGTCTGCCTCAAACTCATGGCCATCCTTCTCCTTTGGCCTTCCAAGTGCTGGGTTAAAGGTATGCGCCATTATGCCCAGTGCTGCCCTCTTCTTGAAGGTTGCTTTCTTCCCCTAAATATTCTCCTGTTCTCTCCCTTTCCCCCTTCCCACCTTGAATATCCCTTCTTCTATTCTCATTGCTCCTTTCAACTTCTATGACCTACGCATGCATGTGCAAGCGCACGCGCACACACACACACACACACGCACACACACACACACACTTTAAGTCTAGATTCTACTTATGAGAGACTGTGGCATTTGTCTTTCTGAGTCTGAATGATTTCAGTTAACAGAATGACCCGCAGTTCCTACTATCTTCCTGTAAATGCCATGATTTCATTTTTCTTCACAAAATTCCACTTAATTAACACGTCACTATCAGATTTAATCTATTCTGTTGTTTCTACAACATTCTAGGTATTCCTCATCATATTGGGTGAGTTCTTCCTCCGCAAAGATATTTTTCTTCAATCCTGACATCTCATATCAGGTTCTACTTTGTAAGGCCTGTGGAATTTCAAATCTTCAAAGCATAAAGATTTATTGTAGATAAAGGGAAAAGGAACTCTGGAAACTGTTAGCCTGACAATCATGCTGACAGAGGCACAAAGCTAATAAAATGGAAATGGCTTTAAATAATTATTTAAATATGTTTAGCATTTGTATGTGTTTCTTACATATATACATATTCATATATATGATAATATAGATGCATATTAAATACTTTCTAAATTGATACCTTCTTGAGTGTAGTTTTCATTATCTCCCTTTGTACAAAATATAAAATAGTACTTTATCACCAAACATTTTAAATTTGTTTGAGAAAGATAGCTTTGCAAAACAACTATATAAAAACTTCAAAACTATGAGTAGATAATATTTGCCAATCAGTCACAATAGCCTCTCCTTAAATTAAATATGCTAGAACTGAAGAGATGGCTCAGCAGTTAAGGTTGCTTGCAAAGCCTGACAGCCTGGGTTCCATATCCCAGTGCCCATGTAAAGCCAGATGCACAAGGTGGCACATGTGTCTGGAGTTCATTTGCAGTGACCCTGGTATGCTCATTCTCTCTCTCTCTCTCTCTCTCTCTCTCTCTCTCTCTCTCTCTCTCTCTCTCTCTCTCTCCTTGCAAATAAATAAAAACCTTTTGTTTAAAAATAAAAATGTTAAGTATTACATCATCTATCTTTTTCTCATATTCTTTCTCTCATAGACACATTCACACACCTCAGGCTGCAAATCAAATACCAATAGAGCCTGTTGAGGATTGAAAATATTGATCTTCTTCTGAATTGTGCAGAATACTGTAAGGATCCAAGAAAGGAAGTAAGACACATTGCACAAAAAGTATGACTAGTCTGGATGCTTTGTCAGTGAGTGGTCAGATCCTCTGAATGGAAACTAGACTTGCATTTCAGCAAGTGGCTCCCAAGCATGCATGTTAGTGTGGCCTCTGCTGCCAGGCCACACTGGGACATTCTTCGACTCTCACCACTGGGACTCTGTCTGCAGCACTGGCTCAATAGGTCAGCATTACCTCATGCTCTCAAGAAAGGTGGCAAAACAAACTGGTTGCCCTGTTCCCACTGCTTTTTACTGATTTTAGACAAGCATGGGTCTCCGGTTTAAGACCCTGCACTGGTGGTGACTAGCTCACACAACAATGACTTGCAGGGGGCGAAGGGGGGAGTGGGGGAGGGTTTGGCAGCCAGTTCCCCCAGGAATGCTGGAGGATGTGGTATGTGGGGGTGAACAAGGGGAGAAATGTGAGTTAAAAGAAAAGTCTAAGAGTGTATTGGGGATCCTTTAACGAAGGCAGAATACTGACTAGTTGGGCAAATTAAGTTCTTTCAGAAGCATCCAGAGAAATGACTGGTTTGCATTCAAGCAGAAAACACCATTATTTCTGCCTTTGTGTACTGCAAACTGGAGGAAAGAGATGACAATTTCTGCACTGTAACCTGAAAATGTGAAAGGATAAACATACAGGAGAGGAGACGGGGGCTTCTTTTCTGTAAAAGAAATAAACTTATTGCAGATTTTTTTAAAGTACCAAAATAATGAAAGTGAAAATAATTATCTCTTGACCCACTGTGTAAAACCACCATTCTGAATGGTGTCCATGATGGAATGAAGTGCAAGGTAACTGATGAAAGAGGAGCTCTTTCCGGGTGCTTGTCACAGTCTTGGCTCCACACAAGTAACTGGTGGAGTCTATTGACACTTAGGACCAATTAGTTCCAAGACTTCAATACTTTATTTAAAGTAGAACCTTCCTTAATTGTATGAATCAAAGCAATCTGTATATGAAGCTTTTGAATTATCTAAACCTTTAAAGGAAAAGCAAATTGAAAAGATTGGATTTGTGTGTTTGGGATAGAGACAATATCTCATCAGGCTGACTCAGGGTATTGAAAGTATTTTGACTATAGATAAACATAATAGATCCAGTGCAGCACACTGCAACTGTGAACTTGGAGTTGATCTTCAGTGTAATTACATGGGGAAAGAAATTAGTAACAGGGTACTTTGAAATTACCAAAATGTGGAAACAGAGCCAACATGATTGAAACTAGTTGTGTCAGCTAAATTTCAGTATAATTTTCACAGAATCAGTAGCTTTATAAATGTGAGGTTTTGCAACCAATTGTCAGAGACAGAATGTGTGCATAGGAGGAATTCTGAGACTAACCTGGAACCCAGGTAAGTCATTCTGATTGTTGAACAAGCAATACAACATTGGTAATATATGATGAAAAATGATGTTCCAAGTAGATGGTGAATATGCTCTAGATAAACTGAACAAATGCAAACCCAGAGCTGGGATTAGAGAAGTGGACAGATGAGGTGAAGAGCGAAGCTGAACATGATAGGCAGCAGAAGGATTCTTCCAGAAAGTCTACTTCTACTTCTGCCTACTCCTCAGTGTGCAGTGTGTAATTGATTTGTTTAACAGCTGTAATTATGACTCTGGTGAAGAAATGTTATGCTTATAACCTATCCACAATTTAATAGATATTGTCTGCTATATTTCCAGCAACTTGGGGAAATCTGAGTGCCAAAATAAGCTCATATAAAATGCTTCACCAAGTAGTTGAAACAATATATTGAGGAGGTATGTATTCCTTCATCATGTCAATCTGAAGAAAGCTTTTTGATTATTATACATAGAAATTTATGCGCCCTTCTCACCTGTTCAGCTTTTATTACAAACTTATTTATTCTTAATAATAATTAGATACATTGAATGATCCAGTCTTGTGATGGTACCCCCATTTACCCTCTTCCATGTCCCCAACCTGCTGGGGACCCTCCTCAGTGGGATTGCTGGACCAGTCCATAGGAGAGAGGGGTAACCAGTTTTTTCCTTTGTGTGTTGTTATTGAGAGGGGCAATGTCTTTGGATATTCTCCCCCAACATGGCTCTTAGAATCTTACAATCTTTCCACCTCCCTGGGTCATGGTGGGGAATTTTAATTTGAGATCTTATGAGTCTCTGGATTTCTGCTTTGGATTTTGAAATATAGTAGATAAGTAATTTTAGTCAGAAAAATCAGCTCTTAGAAACTGAAAGTAGAACAGTACTTACCAAAGTCTGAGAACATAAAGGCAAGTGAAGGATGAGGAAAGGGTGATCGGCAGGTGCTGACAGGAGGAAGTTTGGTGTATTGTTGAACAATCAATGACTACAGACATAAAATGTTTGCATACTCCAAAAACCAGAAGAAATGCCTATGAAAGTTTACATCCTAAGAAAATGGTCAGATTTGAGGAGATACATTAATCTGATTTAAATGTGATGTAGTACATGCATATCTCAAATCGTTACATGGGTCCTCATTATCATATATTATTTGTTTTTGTGAGGTAGAGTCTCTCTCTAGTCCAGACTGACCTGGCACTCAGTCTGTATTCCTAGGCTGGCCACAAAATCACACTGATTCTCCTACTGCTGCCTCCCAAGTGCTCAGATTAAAGGTGTGTGCCACCACAACAGCTCATAGTCATAATTTTTATGATGATTGAGTGATCAAAATATTTTTTAGAATAGACGGAGACTTTCAGTCCAAGGTTGAAATAGACTTGTAAAGTCAATTCTCTTTACACATTTACAGAACAAAAGGAAGAATATTATCTTCAGTACAGATAAAAATGGTAAACTTGAAATGCATGATTTAAAAAGCAGATAAGTTAAGATTGTATAACATACTCATATCCTGATGATAATGTATCCACTAAAACATAAAGGAAAGATTAAAAATTAGTATTAAATGTTTCATTTCTGAAATTTAACACAAAACAAAATTTTAATGCTTACTTTTTTATAAATTATATTTTTATTAGCCATAATTAGATACACTGAATGAGCAAATAATGTGTTGGTATCCCCAATTCCCCAATTTCCCTCTTCCCTGTCCACAATCAGCTGGGTATCCTCCTCTGTGGGCAAACTGGATCAGTCCATAGGGTAGGGGATTATAGATAGCTTAGAAGTCAACCCAGTTCCACCACCACCCCCCTTTGTATGTTGCTGAGGTGGGCCATGTCTCTGGATATTCTCCCCCACCATGGCTCTTACAATTTTCTGCCCCCTCTTCCGCTCAGTTCCCTGAGTCATGGTGGGTGAATATTAAGGCTGCTTTATTGTTCAGGTCTTAGGGGTCTCTGCACTTCTGCTTTAGGTTGTGTTGAAAATCGTTGGTGTCTGTCTCGCTATCTTATCCTGGGTTGACTGACTGTCTGTGGTTATAGGTCTCTTGCTTATCCCACCACTCTCTGTGGGGTTCCATGTGGATCTTCCACAGTAGGTTTTGGGTGGCTCATTTCTTACCAGGAGGTCAGCTATGGGCCTGTGGTTCATTGGCATTGTTGGAAAGACCACAGCTCTCTCACTGCCTCCTGAAAAATAAAAATGGAATCTCCATCAGAGAGTGAGATCAGTATACATTAACTGAGATACACATTTCTGAATTAGCTAGATTCTATTGTTAGTAGCCTCTTTGTAAATCACCTGTAAAGTGAATTTCTCTTTGGGGGCCCAAGATTTTTGTTCCCAGTGCATTTCGCCCTGAGTCCCCAATTCCAGTTAAGAGCTCCCCGTCACTGATTGGATTACTTGGCCAAATTAAAAACTGTTGATTGCCTCTCCAAGGATTTGATGCCTCCATTGCATAAGTGTTTGTGTCTGGATTTGCTGTTCTCTCCCAGAAGGAAGCATGTTCAGCCTTCTCATGGTGGCATATTGTGTTTCATATCAGTGGTCTCTGTCAACTCCAACTGTCATTGACCTGCTTCTCCCGGCAGCTTATGTAGTGCCTTCTAGCACTGCACCAACTACCACCCGGGTCTGGTTACCATTCTGGACCTTGCAGGGTCTCTTGGTGCTGATCGATGGCTTTCTGTGGTTTCTTCAGGAACAGGATCTTACCTCAGACCTGGGGTGGGTATTCAAGAGCTTTGACAGAATCCTGTCTTGTTTTTAGGACCTCATGGGTCACTTTGGTCAACAGCTCTGTGAGGGAAGGAGCCAGTGACTCGGGCCAGGTGTTGCAGGACTGATCAATTTTTCATGGGCTTAGACTCTCTCCCCTGCTATTCATGGCCCCTCTTGCCAGAGGATGCCTACTTCTTGCTCAATATGTTACAGTATACAAGTGAGGATTTTATGATTTCGAATCATTTTTCATTTAGCTTCATGCTTCAGTTATCCCTCCCCCCATTCCTTATCCTTCTTTCACAAACTCTCACTTCTCCTGACCGATTTTCACAGAGTTTATGGTTAACCTGGTTAGGAACTGCAAATGAGGAATAATACGTGGCGTTTGACAATCTTTTCTTTTGAGAGCTTGCTTAGTAAGATCTGTTCCAAGTCAGACCACTTTTTGCTAAATTTCAATGTCATTTTTCCTTTCAGCTGAGAAAAATTCCATCGTGTAAATGTACCCCAGTTTTGTTATCCATTCCTCATGGGTGAGCATTTGGGTTGATTCCAGTTCATGGCTATTATGAATCGAGCTGCTATAAACATAGTTGAACAAATGTCTCTATGCTGAGATGTGACATCTTGCGGGTAGATGACTAGCAGAGGGATAGCTGGGTCCACTGGTAGTTCTATGTCCATTCTGTTTAGGAGTCTCCACAGTGTTTACCATAGAGATTGAACAAGTTTGCAATCCCACCTGCAGTGAATGATCCCTTGCATCCTCGACAGCAACTATTGTTTTTGGTTTTCTCTATGATTGCCATTCTGATTGGAGAAACATGGAATCTCATTTTAGTTTTGATTTGCATTTCCCTGATGCTTAAGGATGCTGAGCACTTTCTTAAGTGAGTAAAGGCCATTTGTGTTTCCTCCTCTGTGAACTCTCTGTTGAGATCAGTGCCCCATTTTGTTAGGGGACAGTTTAATTTTTTTATTATTATTATTTTTTGAGTTCTCTGTAGGATCTGGAAATTAGGCCTCTGTCTGAGTTGTAGCTGGCAAAAATCATCTCCAAGTTTGATGGGGGTCTGAGTATGAAATGTTTGTCTGTATGATATGTTTGAGCCTGATGAGGTCATTGGTTAAGTGATTGTTGCAATTCCTGGGCTACTAGAGATTTGCTCAGGAAGTTTTTCCCTACTCCTTTCTCATGTAGAGTTCCTCCTATTTTTTTCTTATAGGGTATTCGGGGTTACGGGTCTTATGTTGAGGTCCAGGATCTATTTGGAGTTGATTTTCATGCATGTTTAAAGGAGTGGTTCTATTTTCATTTTTTACACTTGTTTATCCAATTTGTCCAGCACAGATGATGCTATCTTTAGATCAGCATACATTGTTGGCACCTTTGTCAAAGATAAAGTATTTGAAATTACTTGCATCAAGAGCAGGGTCTTCAATTCTATTCCACTGGTCTGTCTGTCTGTTTTTATGCCAGTATCATGTTGTTTTAGTTACTATGGCTTTTGTAGCATATTTTTAGGTCAGGCGTGGTGATACCTCCTGAGTAAGTTTTTTTTACTTAGAATAGTTTTAGCTATCCAAGGTCTTTTGCCCTTCCAGATAAATTTTGAGATTATTTTTTCTATATCTGTGAAGAAAGAAGTTGGGATTTTTATTGACATAGCATTGAATCTGTAAATTGCTTTTGGCAGGATTGCCATTATCACTATATTAATTCTCCCTATCCATGAGCATGGAATATCTTTCCATATTATAACATACTCCTCTATTTCCTTCTTAAGTGTTTCAATATTTGCATAATATAAGCCTTTCACAAACTTGGTTAGTGATATTACAGGGTATTTGATTTTTTTGAGGCTATAGAAAATGGGAGAGTCTCTCTATACAGTTTGATACAGTTAATATAGTTTATACAGTTTTTCTGTATGCTTCTTTTCTTCATATAGAAAGGCTACTGATTTTTTGTGTGTTAATTTTGTATCCTGCCACTTTGCTAAAGGCATTAATCACCTTCAGGAGTTTACTGATACTATTCATATATATATATATATATATATATATATATATATATATATATTCATGTCATCTGCAAAAGGGATAGTTTTGCTTCTTCCCTTCCAATTTGTATTACTTTTATGTTTTACTCCTGTCTTCTTCTTGGGCTAGATCTTCAAGCACTATATTGAAGAGCAGTGGTGAGAGTGGACACCCCTGTTCTGTTCCTGATTTAAGTGGGAACTTCTTGAGTCATTCCCCATTGAGAATGATTTATGCCTTAGGAGTTTTGTATATTGTCTTTATCATGTTGAGGAACATGCCATCTATGCCTATTCTTTCCAGGGTTTTGAACATGAAGTGGTTTTGAATTTTATCAAAGGCCTTCTCTGCATCTATTGACATGACCATGTGTTTTTTGTGGTTGAGTCTATTAATGTGGTGGATTATATTTATCAACTTGTGTATGTTGAACCATCCCCACATCCCTGGGATGAAGCCTACTTGGTCAAGGTGAATAATTTTTTTTGATGTGGCTTTGTATCCGGTTTATGAGGATTGTGTTCAGGATTTTTGCACCAAGGTCCATCAGAGATATGGGTCTTTAGTTTTCTTTTCTTGTTGTATCCTTGTCTGGCTTGGGAATTTGGGCAATGCTAGCTTCATCAAAGGTGTTTGGAAGCTTTCCCTCTTTTTCTATACCCCTAACAAGCAACAGAAAAAGTGGTTTCAGTTCTATGATGAATGTTTGGTAGAATTCAGCTGAGAACTCATCTGGCCCTGGACTTTTCTTTTTGGGGAGATGTCATGGTTTGATACAGGTGTCCCCTACAAACAATTGAATGTGTTCTGATAGATCGATCCTCAGCTGATGGCAGTTTGGGTTTTACAACCTCATTGAAGCTGTGTTGTTGGGGGCAGGCTTATGGGGTTATAAGCCAGCTTCCCCTTGCCAGTATTTGGCACACCTTCCTGCCGCTGTTTGCAGTGCTGTGGCAGAGGTGATGTCCAGCCCTCTGCTCATGCAATCATTTTCACTGCCAGGATGGAGTCTCCTCTCAAGTCCATAAGCCAAATAAACCCATTCCTCCACAAGCCGCCTTTGCTTGGGTTCTATCTGCACAGCAACTAGAAAGCAACAGGAGAGTCTTGATTACATTTTCAATTTCCGTGGATGTGATAGGTTTACTTAGAGACTTTATCTGCTCTGGGCTAATCTTTGGTAATTAATAGTTGTCCGGAAATTCATCCACTTCTTTCAGGTTCTCTAATTTTGTGGAGCAGAGGTTTTGGAAGTATGACCTGATGATTCCTCCAATCTCTTCAGGGTCTGTTGTGACCTCACTTT
>PVHP010016146.1:5882-36458 GCA_004024765.1 Zapus hudsonius | reverse complement strand
ATGGAGTATATGTTTTTAAAACTTATCTTTATGATTTTCTGAGCATCATTGCTATCTGTTGCAATGGTGCACTTCTCATCTCTAATTTTATTGATTCGGGTCTCTTTTCTCTTTTCATCAATTTGCTAGGGATTTATGTTTAACCTTGTTTAACCTTTCAAAGAACCAAGTCTTTGTTTCACTGATTGTTCATTGTATTTTTCTTTGTAGTTTCTATTTTCTTAATTTCTGCCCTGATCATGACTTTTTCCATCTACTATTTTTTGTTTGGCTTGTCATTTATTTGTGATCTCTCTCATTTCTTAAAATAGTCATCTAAAGCTATAAATTTTCCTTTTATGACTACATCATCATGTTTCATGAGTGTTGGTATGTTTACATTATCATTTGATTCTAGGATTCTTTTATTTCCTTATTTATTTCTTCAATGACCAATTCATCATTTAGTATTGTATAGTTTAATTCCAATGAGTTTGTGCGTGTTCTATAGCCTTTCTTGCTGTTGATTTATAGGTTTATCCAATTGCGATCAGATAGATTACAAAGAACTATTTTAATTTTTCTGCATTTGTTAAGACTTGCTTTGTGTCCTAATATATGGCCTATTTTAAAGAGTATTTCATGTGTTGCTAAAAAGAATGAATATTCTGCTGCATTTGGATGATATGCTCTGTAGATATTAATCTTTTCTATATATTCTTTTAATTCAAATGATTCTCTGTTTTTTTTGGCTGGTGTTGCAGTCAGCTTTCTAGTAGCTGCACAGAAAGAACCCAAGCAAAAGCGGCTTGTGGAGGAATGGGTTTATTTGGCTTCCGGACTCGAGGGGAGACTCCTTCCTGGCAGGGAAGACAATGGCATGAGCAGAAGGGTGGACATCACCTCTGCCACAGCACTGGAAATAGCAGCAGGAAGGTGTGCCAAAAACTGGCAAGGGGAAACTGGCATGTAATCCCCATAAGTCCGCCCCCAACAACACAGCTCCATCAAAGTTGTAAAATCCAAACTGCCATCAGCTGAGGATCGGTTACCCAGAACACATTCATTTGTTTGTGGGGGACACCTGGATCAAACCATGACAGATGTAATGACCTGTTAATTGGTAAGAATGGAGTATTAAAGTCACCCACTACTATTGTGCTTGGAGTTATCTGTGGCTCTATGTCTAGAAATGTTTGTTTAATTAATTGGATACACACATGTTTACTGCTTACATATTTAGAATTGAAACACCCTCTTTTTTGATTGTGCCCTTAATCAGTCCTTATTTATCTCTTCTAATTAGTGTTGGTTTGAAATCTATCCTGTCAGATATTAGAACAGCAACACCTGCTTATTTCCTAGGCCCGTTTTTTGAAATACCATTTTCATCCATTCACTCTAAGGGACTGTGTGTGTTTTATGGAGAGGTGAGTATCTTGGAGGCAACAAAAGTATCATTCCTCCCCACTGAGAAGTCTCATTCTGGCCTGGTCTAGAATGATACCCCAACTCAAACAAATGTTAAAAAAAAAAAAAAAACCTCGGAGGTTAGTGGTGCTTTCTTTAAGGCAGGGGAAGGGAGAAACTTTGTTTACACTACAATTTAAAAACATATAAACTACTCAATTTTTTTATTCTGGGGCATTTACAAAGTAAAATCAGATTTAGTTAGGCAGTAAACACAACAGGGAAATCTAAAGCAGCTGCAACAGGCAGTGAACAACTGGAATTGTACGTTCTTTATGCAATTTCTTAGCATGGCTGCAGCTGCCTTCACACTGGTGGGACACACCACCTGACCAAAAGCAGCCAATGGAGGAAAGGGTTTATTTCAGCTTACAGTATTGAGGAAAATTTCACCATGGCAAGAAAAGGATGGTAGAGTACAGGCTGGGCATCACTTCTTGATACAGCAGCTGGCAGAAAGCAGCAAGAGAGTGAACTGAGCTCTGGAAAGATAGATCTTTCTATAACTCCCCTTAGCCTGTCCCCAGCAACACCATTCCTCCAGCCAGGCTCCTTCTCCCAAACTGCCAGCACCTGGAGACCAAGCATTCAAAAGACATGAGTCTATGGGGAACATTTCATTCAAACCACCACAAGCACTCACTATAGTGTGCCCTTTTTAATCTCCAATTACCTCTCTTTCTGTCCCTGAAAGAAGGATTTGGGCTTCCTGTGTGAGCAAAAGTTCCATTGTGTGTAACAGAATGAATTGTACCTCTCTTAAAGAAGCTGAGATTTAGAAAAATTTGTAAAATCAGACTCTCTAGGAAAGGCTAGGGTCACAGTTTATAGTTAATACCTCAAACCAGCCAGACCTGCTGCCCACAGGAAAATGGAGACAAAACAAGATTCTTCCCTGTGTCTTCAGGATCAGGCCAGCTTATTCTGACTGTGGAACAGAGAGTTACTGTAGCAAGTGTGAACTCAGGAATTCCAAGTTTCACCATGACCTGGGGATCAAGGAAGCCACTGCATGGTATCAGATGAATTCCATATTCCAAAGTATTCACATTTAGTTTTTACTTCTGTATTCCATGGCAGTACAGATTCTGTCAAAGCTCTTGAATGCCCACCCTAGGCCTGAGGCAAAACTCTGTTGCTGAAGAAACCACAGAATGCCATCGATCAGCATCAAGAGACCCTTCGAAGTCCAGAATGATAACCAGCCCCCAGATGGGAATTAGTGTAATGCTGGAAGGCACTGCATAAGCTGCCAGGGGAAGCTGGTCAATGACAGCTGGAGCAAACAGAGACCACTGGTATGAAACACAGTCTGCTTCCATGAGTAGGCTGGCTACACTTCCTACTGGGAGAGAACAGCAAACCAAGAAAGGAGCATTTGTGCAAAGGAGGAGCCTAAGCCTGGGGAGGCAATCAATAGCTTTTAATTTGGCTGAATAATCCACTGGATGACGGGGAGCCCTTAACTGGAACTGGGGAATTAGGGCGATATGCGCTGGAAGCTGGACTCTTTGGCTCCCAAGGAGAGATGCACAAAGTGAGTGATTGACGGAGAGGCTACTAAAAATAAAATCTAGGTATTCCAGAAATGTGTATTTCAGTTAACCTATACTGATCTCACTCTCTGATAGAGATTGTGTTTGTATCTATCAGAATGCAGCAAGAGTTGTGGCCCCTCTAACCCTACCAATGCACCTCAGGCCAATATCTGAGATCCTAGCAAGAGAAGAGCCACCCCAGACATACCTTGATGGATCCATATGGAACCCCACAGAGAATGATGGGGTGAACAAGGGACCCACAGCCACAGCCAATCAGTCATCACAGGATAAGCCAGTGAGACAGACACAAACCACCTTTGACACAAAGACCCCTAAGTTCTGAACAATAAGCAGCCTTTAAAACTCACCCACCAAGACTCAGGGAACTGAGCAGAAGAGGGGGCAGAAAGATTGTGACAGCCCTGGTGGGGGAGAATATCCAGAGACATGGCTCCCCTCAGTAACAACATATTAGGGCCAGCAGACCTGAGCTGACTCCTAGGTTATCCATGGTCCCCTGCCCCAAGGACTGATCCAGATGGCCCAAGGAGGATATCCAGCTGATTGGGGATAGGGAAGGGTGGCATTGGGGAACTGAAGAAAGCAACTCATTTTTTGCCCATTACATATGTAACTCATTATGGACAATAAAAATAAATAAAATAAATTAAAAAAGAAAGAAAGAAAGAAAACTTCTATTTTATTTTTTTTTTCTAGTACTGTCATTGCTATTTGAGAAAGAAAGCAATGCTCATGTATTTTCCTTGGAATTCAATCTTCACCTTTAAATTTTTACAAATTGTTGCACATAAGAAAGTAGGTTAAATTAGTCCCTATTAGTTTTACCAAAGAGAGCTAAAAATAGTCACATGGAATTAATTTGAATACTTATCCAGGAAAATACTTAAAGTATTTAAGTGGGACTCCAGGGATCTACCAAAGTATAAGAGTCAGTTGCCAGATTCAGCAAATTAAAACAAAATACAAAGGCCAGGTAAATTTGAATTTGCAATTACAATCGTTTTGATTTGTTTTGTTTTAGATAGGATGCTACCATGTAGTCCAAGAGGCCTAGAACTCACATACCCTATGGTAACCCCAAATTTACCATCTTCCTGCTGTATACTTCCAAGTCTTAGTCCTACAGGTATGTGCCAACACACCTACCTTCCCACCTTGAATTTCTAATATTTTGTAATATTGAAATGTTTTAATAACATAAATATAGCATGAAACATTTTAATTATAAACATAAATTATTGCTATGAATTTCATTTTTCATTTAAGTTTTAATTTAAACAGGTAAAACATGTTATAAACTGATGTTCCCAGGGAAAAAAGACACACCTATGTTTAAAGATTCTATGAGGCAAACTGACTGAAACTTCATGATTCCAGCAAATAAAAATGTTACAGGTTAATAGCCAAATTTTCTTGGGTTATCTTTAGTTCCCTTAGTAGCTGTCCATAGCCTGACTCTTCGTCTGACTTAACATCTCTGGGACTATCACAAAAAACCTTTTGGAATATGCTAACAGATCACTAACCACCTGCCACCATCCCCGAGCCAAGAATGTCATCACATAGTATCTGTGAGCTATAGCAAATGCCCCTGCTTTGCTGAATCTTGCTGTGTCTCCGGTTCCTACCCACATAATTGAAAAATGCCATGATTTATGACTTTCTTTGGTTCTGTAACTATAAAAATGCCACAAAAATTTTTGCTTATTGGAACATGAGGCAACCTATATCTACGTCTCTAGAACATGGTCACTCATATCAGACTCAGGAGTAAGCTATCTCTTATTCCTTTTCAAATGGGAGTGGTGTTTCTTTATTTTTAAAGTCTCACTGTTGTGGTCAGCTTCTATTGGCTGCGCAGAAAGAACCCAAACAAAAGCAGCTTGTGGAGGAATGGGTTTATTTGGCTTATGGACTCGAGGGGAGTCTCCATCCTGGTAGGGAAAAAGATGACATGAGCAGAGGGGTGGACATCACCTCCAGCGCAGCACTGCAAACAACGGCAGGAACACGTGCCAAACACTGGCAAGGGGGAAGCTGGCTTATAACCCCCATAAGCCACCCCCAACACAGCCCTAGTAAGGTTCTAATTACTGAACTGCCATCAGCTGAGGATCGATCGCTGAGAACACATTGATTTGTTTCTGAGGGACACCTGGATCAAACCATGACAGACCGCCCCTGGCCCCCACAAACTAATAATAATCATATATGATGTAAATAAATGTGTTTAGCTCAACTCCCAAATCCCCACAGCTTTCAACTGAGCCATAATAGTAAAAATAAACCCGTAATGGCACAGAACATTCACACTGCAAAACATGAGGCACAGCAAAAACAGATTGAACCAATTCAAGATTTAAAACAAGCAGGGCACCATCAATCTCTAACTCCAAGTTTAATGATTCTAACTAATAACACAAGTCTGTTGGAGATTCAATTCCGCCCCTCCAGCTCGGGTACTCACAGTCTGGGAAAACTTCATCCAGAGCTGGCAGCTTGTCTTGGCATCTTATTGGGCCTCCTTTGCAACCCACAGTTCATACTCATGGCTCCATCGGGCTCCATGCAGGCAACCTAGCTCACCTGCTTCACATTCCAATGGCCATTTTTCAAAAACAAAACTGTGTTTGAAATCCAATGACCCTCTCTGCTTGCATTTGTTATATTCCACAGAACCAGGTGGGCTACCAACTTGTTAATCCAGGGGAGAACAGAGCATTCAGGCCCCTTACTTCAAAGAGTCTGCATTCTTCCTAATGTTCCAATGCAGACCAGCTAGCCCAATCTCAATGGTTTTCATCTCTCAAACAAGTGCAGGTGAACGGGCAGCAGTTTTGACCCAAAGATCTTTCTTTCTGTGCCATCTCCATCTGCTCACACCAGTCCATCTTTATGTCACGCAACCCTGCACAGGTTTCCAGGACACAGGCAGGCAGAACGCAGCAAGCCTCTCACGCACAGTCCTGACCAAGTTCTTTCTCACCCTCATAAGCCAAACCTCACAGTCCATCGTTCTTACTTCATTCAGGTCTTTTACTTCTGACCAGAATGGTTCATCACGCTGTACTCACAGCACTGCAAGGCACCTCTTAGGAGGAGGTTTCCAATCCGTCCATATTCCTCCTGCAGATCACTTCCAAAAGACCCAAAGCCACAAGATCAGGGTTCTCCCAGCAACAGATGGCCCCACTCTCTGGTACTAAAACTGTTGTGTGGTCAGTTTTCTAGTTGCTGAGTAGAAAGAACCCAAACAAAAGTGGCTTGTGGAGGAATGGGTTTATTTGGCTTATAGATTCGAGGGGAGACTCCATCCTGGCAGGGAAAATGATGGCATGAGCAGAGGGTGGACATCAACTCCACCACAGCACTGTAAACAGTGGCAGGGAGGTGTGCCAAACACTGGAAAGGGGAAGCTGGTTTATAACCCCCATAAGCCCGCCCCCATCAACACAGCTCTAGCAAGGTTCTAATTACCGAACTGCCATCAGCTGAGGATCAATCGCTGAGAACACATTCATTTGTTTGTGGGGGACACCTGGGTCAAACCATGATACTCACTCTAGGCCAGGCTGACCTGGAATTCACTCTGTAGTCTCAGGGTGGCCTTGAATTCATGGTGATCCTCCTACCTCTGCTTCCTGA
Organism: Zapus hudsonius; assembly: GCA_004024765.1. Taxonomy (NCBI): domain Eukaryota; kingdom Metazoa; phylum Chordata; class Mammalia; order Rodentia; family Dipodidae; genus Zapus; species Zapus hudsonius. The sequence goes on along the minus strand of PVHP010016146.1, from coordinate 29,802 downwards.
GTGCTGGGATTAAAGGTATGCGCCACCATGCCCGGCTCAGGAGTGGTGTATTGTGTTGACAAATTTTATATGTATAATTATCTTTAGCCTATAACACAGGTATTACAAAAATATACTGGAGAAAAAGGGCCTACCTACGATGGAATTAATATCTGTGCCTGAAAATTAGGAACAGAAACAGACATGGAAAATACATAATTTAAATATTCTTGTTGGAACTGATGAAGTAATTCAGTAGGGCCTATCATGTGAAGCACACACTCACATAAAAACAGAATAGCATTTAGTAGAGTGATATGCAAATTAAGTAATAAGTTTCACAATTATCTCTTACAAAGGCACAATTTATTGATGAACAAAAAAAAAAGAAGAACAAGAACATGAAGAACAAGAAAAAGAATCACTTCCCAGTACTAGGAAGTCTGAGACAGGAGGATTACTACAAATATGAGGCCAGCCTGGGCATCAGAGTGAGAGAAACTGCTTGAAAAAGCAAATAAATAAAACCTCTCTTAGCACTCTTTTAATTCAAACATTGCCTAGGTCAAGTTCCAAGAATACATCATTTTGTAAAATTGTAGGTTGTGTTAGTACCATAAATCAAATAGTTCAAAGCTTTACCAAATAAATTGGATTTCTTAAGCATTTTTTCCGAGTTCCAAAGTGTCTGATTGTCTAGCTTCCAGATAATATTTGAGCACCTATGTAGAATAGGGCCCTTATTTGGAACAGAACTACTAATTCAATGATAAATATGTACAGTTTCAACAAGCTATTTTTGAAGGAGCTGTTTATTCTACTGTTCTGGTGTTCTACTTTCCCAAACAAAACACCAGCTTTGTTTGGACAAAAGCTCGCATATTTATTGCTTGGCATGAATAATACCTACACAAATCTCCCAAGCCTGATAAGGTTACTTCCTATGAAGCCTACATTCTGGCTGTATTTGCACCAGGAAGGTCAAGCTGTGAAAATCCAAACAACGAATTACATTGTTATGAGTCCTGGTCCTATAGAAGAAGTGTTAGCAGATAAGCACTACAGAGCTCTCACAAAGAGTCAAAAATCAATTCTTAGGCAACTAATATGGGCTGTAAACATTTTTGGAAAAAAAAAAAAACACATTTTTATTTCTAATTAAATTCTAAGTTGAAAGTCCCCTTGGAGTTTGGGAACGCAAATGACAAACACCTTCAGGAATGAAATTATTTGCATTTGAATGGTGGGTGGGGTTCATTTTTTATGCCTTTGCATAAAATTCATACATTAAACTTTCAGTTCAGTGTTTATTTATTTATTTATTTACTGATTGCTTTTTTCCCAGTGACTAAAAGCATCTCATGGGTTTTGTTGTCAAAAGTAGCTAGACTTTCTACAAACTTCCTTCTTCGAGTCCTTAGTCCTAACTCTAAGTCATGGAGTCTCACGCACACCTATCATTCCAACACTCAGGATGCTTAAACAAGAGTCTTACTAAAATATGGGTTATTTTAAATTTTTTTTCACTGTGCTTATCTCATTTCTCTTGTTCTGACTGTTGGCATTCCTTGGTGATTCAAATATCTACTGTATGTGAAACAGGCTTCCCATGGGTTTCTTATTACACAGTGTAGGCAGGGCTCTTTATATTTAAAAATGAAAAGGGTGAAAACTGTCACTTACCTTATGGGGGATTTTTAGGAAATCATTTAGACCACCCTGAGCAACAAATATATTACCTCATTGGTGTTAAGCTCATTGTAATAAACAAACCTACTTCAGAATTATTGTGCTGTCTCAAAGGTAAAAATACTTCAAGGTCATCTTTTAATCCTGAGTCTAGGCTACTCATGGTATTCAAGATACCTTTCAATTGGAATTAATTTTTAAGTCATTGAGTTAAACTTTATTTTAACTTGGTTTCCATTTGTATTTTAATCTCAACAGAATATATGATTTGAAAGCAAATAATTTTTGCTCTATGGTGTTAAACATAAAATCAAAAGTCATTAAGAATTAAATCATTGTTGCCATTAAAAATTGGAATTTTTAAAAGGAAACTCTGAGCTTAGCTTCATTTTCAGTTAACAAAGAAGAAAAAACATGTTATATTGATTATATGTACTACATATATATGTATGTATATACTTATATAGAGAGAGCTTTATTCAGCAATAAAGAAGGAAGCTATGCCATTTGCAGGAAAATTTGTGAAGCTAGGCGCCATCATATTAATTGAAATTGAACCACTCAAAAGACAAATATTACATTTTCTTTTATATGTGAAACTAGATTTTATGTTTATGTGTACCCACACACATACATATATGTAACATTGAAGGGAAAGCAAGACAGCTTTTTATAGGCAGGCAGGAAGGGACAGAAGCCCAAAGGGAATGAGGAGATGCCACCCCGCCTGCCCTGGCAGGACTAGGACCTGCCTCTGTTCCAGTCTTATCCAAGATGGCTATAAGCAATACTCCCTGCCAGGAACTTCCTGCTTCTGCTCACTCAGCTCAGCACACTGGGGTGGGCTGGCCCCTCCTGAGTCAGCCCCTTGAGTGTATGAACCAATCTAGTCTCTCCTTATACACCTGAGTCTGATAACAACACTCACCCTAATTGGATGTCAGATCCATATAAAGGAGCCTAACCAGGAGTGTGAGCCCTTTCTTCTTCCAGTAATTTTGCCAGAACATCACTGTGTATGTCTGTTCCTCAAGTTGGGATGAGGGGCACCTTCTGCCACCTGGGTATTTTCCTGCTTGCCTCCTACATGTGTCGTGTTTTGGGGTGCTTTCTTGCTTTGTTACATGTATGATCTTTCTATGATTCCTGAGTCCTTCACTATTTCTTAGTCCAATCTGGTCTTTAATGTGAAGGGATATTTTGGTTCTTATGCTGCCTTCCATGTGTGGGTGTCTGTGCCTCTTCCAGAGCATTTGACCCCCAGAGATGTCTCAGTGATGAGATTCTCTCTGTCTCCCCTCTCACTTTCCAGCCGGGTAAGAGGAGGCTTCTCCTCTGACCCCCTACAATAAACCTCATAATTCATAATTTCTGCCTAAATAAACTTAATTATTTGTAACTCTTCTCAGAGTCTGTTTTATCAATTCATTGCTAGATCAGATAAGGACCCACAAATTTAGGATCATAGGTCCTCTCTGACTCCCAAAATCTTGCATCAACATGAAAGCAGAAGGGGTCTTATTAGCAGGAAGGAACACAAGGCCAGGTTATTGGGAATAAATATGGTCAAGTTGCATGATATACTTGAATAAAAACGTCATTCTGAAAGCTATACTATTTATAATGAATAGACGCTAATAGAATATTTTTTTAAATTTACTATTTCTGTTTATTTTTGATAACTATTTTCTGACATTTTTCATTTGTTTTGCTTCTGAGAATTTGGTAAGATTTCTGGCATTGTCTTTCACTTCTCTGAATTATATTTAAATTTATACCATGCAAAAATTATATTTAAGCAGTTTTATTTAGGCAAAGCTACATAAGGGGTGCCAGTATTCTTTAAAATGAGACAATTGTTGTAATAAATTCTCCATAGTAATATAACATTAAAGGAAAAGCCTTAGTTGTTTTTTTTTTGTTAAAAATTAACTCTTTCCAGCTGGAGAGATGGCTTAGCATTTATGGCCTTTACTTGCAAAGCTGAAGGACCTGAGTTTGATTCTCCAAGACCCATGCAAAACCAGACTCACAAGGTGGTGCATCTGTCTGATGTTCATTTGCAGTGGCTGGAGGCCCTGTTCCACCCATTCTCTCTGTCTCCTTCTCTCTCACACTGTCTCTCAAATAAATAAATAAACAAATAAACTATTTTTTAAAATATTAAATTTTTCTAGTAGTAAAATATAGAAAAATATTTCCTCACATATCTATTAGGAAGCTCCTGTGTAGACACCATGTGTACTTAGCCAAACAGAATTAAAAACAGCTATATATTTGCCTCCTACTTGTCCACATACAAATGAAGGCAAAAAGCATCTGTAAGCATTTTAGAACTTTTTAAAATTTATAATTATCATGCAACATGATCTTTTATTTTTATTAGTTAATTTTAATCTATTAATAATAATGTAACAATTAGTTGACTGATTAATCCTGCCAATAACTATGTACTTGGATAGCATTTTATTTCTTTTTGGTTAAACAGTAAGCTTATCCCTTTATTTTTTTATTTATAATATGAAATTCAATTAGTACTGCATTCTGTTCCAACAAAGCACATACATATGCACATGCTCTTTTTCATGAGTCTCCTTTATTTCCAGATGAGTTAAAGGTTAATTAACCAAGTTCAGTGCAGTTTCACTTATGCACAACTTAACGAATTATATTTTATTTTATATTAGAGATATATTTCCCCATGGGTTAAAAGTGAAACACTGAACATTTAAACTGAACATTAAGAAAATCTGATTTTGGTGAGTATGAGAGTAATACATGCTTTTTATTTTTGTTATGGGAAAGCCGCAAGCAGTTAAGATCTTACTAAACCAACTGAAAACAAAAATATAAATGTAAAAAGGACCATTTAAAGCACTAACATACTAGCTTTTCTTTGTGTGTGTCTTTTGAGACAGGGTCTCATATAACCCAGATTGACCTTGAACTCACTATGCAGACAAGTCTGGCCTTGAACTGATCCTCCTGCCCCCACTTCCCAACTGCTGGGCTTACAATCATGTGCCTCAATACCCAGGCCAGCTATTAAAGCACTAATTTTTAAAATTTTTTTTCTTTTATTTTGTGGTAACAATGGTAGAAATCAATCTCCAGTCCTTTTGCCTGCTAAGTAAGTGCAGGACCAGTGAGTCATATCCTAAGCCCCTGATATAAAATTTACAATCTTAAATTTTACAAATTGACAAGAAGAATGCAGGAATTTTTTTCAAGGCAAGGTCTCATTTTAGCTCAAGCTAACCTGGAAGTCACTGAGCAGTCCAAGCTAGCCTCAAACTCAAGATGATCTTCCTACCTCAGCTAGGATTTATAGTTGTGAACCACCATGCTTGTCACGGTCAGCGTGAGCTACTCATGTGTGTGTGGGGGCGTGTACATACTTCCTACTAGTGAAAACAAACACCAGACTCTTGTACCATTTTTTGTGTCCCACTTACATGGGTGGTTTAGGAATTGAACCTGGACTGCCAGACTTTACAAGCAAGCACCTTTTACTGTTGAGCCATCTTCCCAACCCCAACCCTGTTCTTAGCTTCTGTTGGGCCAGGCATGAGGAATTGGTCTTATTCCAGACTTGTCACCCTAGTGAAATCCTGCCCAAGATAGTTACCTCCTCCTAAAACTACTGATTCCTTGGCTTTCACAGTCATTCATTCCTAAAGGACTCTTAAAATGCAGCACAATATCTTATTTTTCTCTGTCCAAAACTCTCTGCCTCTTATAAGCCTATATGTGCTACCTTAGTTCACATTAAGATTTTTAATTTAGTTTAATTTTTGTGTCTTTCTTTATATGTTTCCTAATTTAACCTAATATTTTCATTTTTAAGAACTTCATTCTTCCATGCTTTCCTTTTCTGGAAAGCCAAATTTGATATATCCAAGGTATCCTTTCCTTTTCTTTTTCTTTTTCTTTTTTTTTTTTTTATCATTTCTCTTTTAAAAAAAGTCAGAGACCTCGCCAGTGACCTGGTGGCTAAGCACCCTCCTCTTTCCCTCCTACACTTCAGCATGGGCAGCCAGCTCTCTCCAGAGAAGGCAGGGCTCTGTACCCTCCTCTTTCCCTCCTCTGACCCCACCCAACCACACTTTTAAGCTGACAGCCAGGCCTCTCCAGTGGTCCAGCTGCTCTACACCATCCTCTTTCCCTTCATCCCCACCCAGACAATGGTGGCCTCTGCAATTCTCTCTCTCTCCCTTTGCCAGAGGGGTAAAAGGGAGATCTTAAAACCCACCCTGCTAGGACAAGGAGGGGGAGGAGGAGGAAGTAGAACTGTTCTGAATACCCCTGAACCCCAGTAGAAACACACAACAGTTTTTACACCCAGAGAAGATCTCGGACCCCCACACTATATTTTGTACCATATACTAATCCAGAACTGCTGGCATACACATAACCTCTGCAACTAATGCATCTGTGGTTACAACACTAACCCAAACACAAATAGTACAGAGAACAGAACAAGCCCAGCATACCCATCTAAGTCTTGTAGTGGCTCCGACAACAAGAAAACTAAACCCCTTTCAAGAAATGGGCAGAAACCAACATTAAAAAAAAACACAGCAATACAGGCTGAGACTCCCCATCCTAGGACACCTAGTCCCACAATGGAAGAGGCCAACAGATCACAGGGGAGATAAAACTGCCACCCCAAAATGAGAATAAAATAACTCCTTGTCATAAGTGCAATGAGATCATGACCAGAATGATGCCTGAAATGGAAGCTGTCAAAAAAAAAAAGATGTAAATGAAATAAAACTCAACAATGTTAGCAAAGATTTAAGACTTAAACTAATGGAGAAAAACTTGACTGATATCAGAAACATACTAAGTGAATTAAAGGTGAACCAAGAAACAGGAGGGGCTAGAAAATCAGCAGATTAAGTTTGATGAGGACTTAACTAAGCTCAAATATGACTTCTAGGAGACACTAGCAAAAACAAATGTAGATTGGAAATTGGAGCTTACCAGAGAAATGGAGAACATGAACAAACATCTAACAGAAACCAAAAATCAAATGTAGGTTTTAAAAGTCTCCTTTGAATCCCTCAGCCCCAGAGTTGATAGCTTGGAGGACATATCGTCAAGCCTTGAAGACAAGATAGAAGAAAATACTAGGGCTTCAAAATTTTCAAAAAATCATCTGAGCAAAATATGAGGGATCTGTGGGATGCCATAAAGAGACAAAAATCTCAGGATAATGGGCATTCTAAAGGAAGAAGAAATCCAGGCCAAAGGCATAGAAAATATTTTCAACAAAATTATACAAGAAAATAATAATATTATTCTATAGTTATATCTATATCTTCATATTACTAATTATTTAGTGCTATTCAGTCAGTGAGAATGTTAGCTTTATATTGCTATGACATAACATCTGAGATAAATACTTAAAAGGAGAAAATATTTCATTTTGCCCACGGCTTAGTAGTTTTAGTCCATAGCAGCATGGTCTGTTATTCCAGGATCATGGTAGGAACATGTCCTGGAGCAAAATTGCTCACCTCGAGGAAGCCAGGAAGGAGAGAAGAGGAAGGAGTCAGCCTCAAACTATAGCATTCAAGGCCACACCTCCAATGGTCTATGCCCTCCTAGTATGCCCACCTCCTAAAATACCCACCATCACCTATGCCCTCCCAGTTTGCCCACCTCCTAAAATACCCTCCATTCCCCAATGGTGCCACCAGCTGTGACCCAAGACCACTAAACATGAGTCTTTTTGAACATCAAAGATCCAAACTCTAACTATTATGAAAACAGGAAAATGAGATGTGACTTACATAGCCAAAAGGAACATAAGGTAACAACAGAGTATCCATATTTTGAATTTTTCAGAAATTGTAATTTTATTAGTCTACCGCTTCAAATCTTGAGCAACAGATGAGAACAAAATAGACAAAACCTAACCTCTGGAAGACGCTATTTCAGTCTTTGAAATATCTATATGTGTTAACATTGACATTGGTTTCTTTGTAGCAAACAGTGCAAAGAAATTTCATTGTCTGTATATACCATCCATCCACAAACAAAGGCAACCGTTGCCACAGCAACACAGGATAAAAAGATGGATGGTCACTTATCTTTCCATCTATCTCTCTTAGCTTCAACCTTTTAAGACGATGTATTTACAGACATTAACAAACATTTCTTATTTGTAACATACAAAGAGGTAGCAATCACAAAAACATGTCCTCATACCTTAGTCAACTAACATTTATTTAGTAGTCACAGACATCTGGAACAATTAAAGTTTGTGATGGCCCCTACCCACAAAGGAGACTAAGATATCATAAAGAAGAAAGTCAGAAAGAAATACAATGAAGACAAATACAAATAGGTAACTCATGCTTAAGCCATTCCCCTTGCCCCACCCTTGCCCCTCATTCATAGCCTCTCACTTCTTTCTACTTGTCTGTGTGGAGTTTACGGTTATCTTGGTTAAGGACCACAAATGAGGGGGAATATGTGGCGTTCAATTCTCTGTTTTTTGAGTGTTCGCTTTGTAAGATCTTCATGAGGTTAAACCAAAATAGGTTCAAAAACATAAAATCCTCACAAGCATACCTATTGAGCAAGTAGTGGGCGTCGACTGGCAAGGGGGGCCATGAGTAGTAGGGGAGAAAGTCTAAACCTGTGAATAATTGATCAGTCTGACAACATCTGGTCCTAGCCACAGGTTCCTTCCCTCACTGAGCTGTTGATCAAAGTGACCCATGAGGTTCCAAAAAAAAGACAGAATTCTGTCAAAACTCTTGAATGTCCTCCCCAGGCCTGAGGCAAAACCCTGTTGCTGAAGGAACCACAGAACACCATTGATCAGCATTGAGAGATCCTTCGAGGTCCGGAATCATAGCCAGCTCCCAGATGGCAGTTAGTGTAGTGCTGGAAGGCACTGCATAAGCTGCAAGGGGAAGCTGATCAATGACATCTGGAGTAAACAGAGACCACTGGCATAAAACACCGTCTGCAGCCATGAGTAGACTGACCACACCTCCTACTGGGAAAGAACAGCGAACCAAGAAAGGAGCAGTTGTGCAATGGAGGAGTCTAAGCCTGGGGGAGACAATCAGCTTCTAAATTTGGCCAAATATTACTCTGAATGAGGGAGAGCCCTTGACTGGAACTGGGGATTCAGGGCGACATCCCGGACTCTTGGGCTCCCAAGAAAAGATGCACTATGCGAACGACTGACAGGGAGGCTTCTAAATATAGAATCTAGGTAATCCAGAATGGTGTATATTTGTTAACTTATACTGATATCACTCTCTGATGGAGATTGTGTTTGTATTTTCCAGGATGTGGTGAGAGAGCTGTGGCCCACATAATCCTACCAACCGACCACAGGTAGAAAGCTGAGGTCCTGTCAAGAGATGAGCCACCACAGTCATACGGGGGAGGATCCATATGGAACCTGTCAGAGAATGACGAGATGAACAAGGGACCCACAGCCACAGCCATTCAATCAACAAAGGTTAAGCCAGTGAGAAAGAAACCGATTTTCGACAGAAAACCCCCTAAGCTCACAACATTAAAGCATCCCTAATACTTAACCACCACGACTCAAGGAACTGAGTGGAAGAGGGGGCAGAAAGATTGTGAGAGCCGTGGTGGGGGAGATTATCAGAGGCATGGCACCCCTCAGTAACAACACACTTGGGTCAGGAGAACCTGGCTGAATACTAGGCTATCCATGGTCCCCTACCACAAAGACCGATCACAGGGCCCATGGAGGAGGATATCCAGCTGACTGGGGATGGGGAGGAGGGGCAATGAGGAATTGGGGATAACAACTCATTGTTGGCCCACTAAATAATGTAACTCATTATGGGCAATAAAAAAAAAGAAAAGAAAAGAAAAGAAAAGAAAAAAAGAAAACCATCTGCACTGCACCAAGGGTTGGTGGAGTTGGGAATCTACCCAGAATTCATTCATGAAGGGACTGCAGTGTTATGTTCTTGGTACAAAGTGACATCAGGGAACAGCTAACATCTCTCAGCAGCAGATTCTCTTCCGGTGATTCTTCAGTGTGGTTTGGCATTGCCCCTAGGCTTTCAGCCCACCGACTAGTTCTTTTTAATGCTCCTTTGGGCCCTTGGCTCCATCCTTTTCAGTATGCTTCTCCTGTTTAATTAATACAGACTCCTTTTCTGATGTTTGCCATCAATAATGTTGACCAATACAGTTAGTTTGAGGAAAGAAAAACAATGCTGAGTCACTAATACATATTAAAATTAAAACTTTTCCATACATTTGGTAAACAAGGGTAGTCGTGCCTACCAATGGACTTTGGTGGAGTGAAACTTCTTTGGGGGAAATGGACTAGAGACAGTTGGGACCAGCATTCAAGCTATGTTCCCTGAAATATTGCCATCTCTGAGAAGTTCAGACAAGCAATCACAAGACAGCAGCCTTCTATCACTGCAGGCAGGCTCATGCAGAGAGATTCTTAAGGGCTTGTTTTTCTTCAACCACCATTCCCAAGATGTACTTATACAGGAACTCAATAGCAAACTCATTCAAAGACAGGAATAATAACATTTCTGAGGATATATGGAGCCAAACATAGCCTATGTATGCTGGGATTTTTTTTTAATAATGGGGTACATGTCTTGTTTGCTCAGCTGCACTCCATTGTAATGGAGTAATTGGACTTTTAGTTCCTTGGTGATTCTAACCTACTGTTGGAGGTAATCCACCAGCTCTTGCCAAAGATGAAGAATTATAAACTTCTGACCAGTGGTCAAGACCAACAGCGCATAGATATATCCTGAGGTGGGGAGGAGGTTGAAAAACACTGAGGTCTGGGCCAAAGGGTGCTCGCAAAGCCTGGTGGCCCAGAGTTGATTCCCCACTACCCACATAAAGCCACATGTACAAAGTGGAGCATATGTCTAGTGTATATTTTCAGTGGCAGGAGGCCCCGATGTGCCCATTCTCATTTTCTCTCTCTCTTTTACTCTCTCTCTTTCTCTCTCTTTGTGTATGTCTGTCTCTCTCTGTCCCTCCATTCCTCCCTCCCACTTTGCTGTCTCTCTCTCAAATAAATAAATAAAATATTTAAGACACTGATGTCTGATACCATATCTCACAAAAGTAAATCTTATCTTAATTGTTCAGAGTATGAATGTGCATCACACAGTTCTCCTTTGAATGGGAATAAGACATAGTATATTATGAGCCAAATGTGAGTGGCCCTGACCCTGGTCCTAGCCCTAGAAGACATATTCAAGTTGTCCTGAATTTCATGTACAACTTTGGCTCCATGTGGTTGATGGACGTTTCATAGTCACAGAATAAAAGTCATATTTTGCACTTACCAAATACCGAGGTGGAAAATCAGGTGGGAAGTGACAGCAGTTTGAAGAAATTGCTGCTGTGGATTTCAGATGCTATCTGATGACATTCTTAGCTTGGGGTTGATTGAAGCCAATGGTCTGCTAAGGACACATTCCAAAGCTTTTACCTGATAGGGAATGTCAGATGGGCAATAAATGACTCATCAAGGGACTAATGATCACCCAGAATGTTTTTGACTCTGTGTCTGCACTGTTCCACTTCTCCACAATCATGGAAGCTCTAATCCATCAACATGTATGCAGAATCACCAGCACAGATACGGCTTTCTCCAGGAACTTCAGTTCCTAAGTGGTGCAGCCTGGGCATCTGAACCTTAAAGTCCCACACACTTCTAATGTGACCAGTGTTCAGAACCACATCTTCAAATCTGGAGAATTTATTACCAATACCTCTTTGCAAGTTTCATCTTTGGCCCTAGCCACCTTACATTGTGTTGAGATCACTTGGTAAAGATACAATCCTTGAACAGGCATGGTACCTTCACCTCTCAGTTTGTCCTTCCCTTTCTCCCTAGCCCACAGACCCCTGCCAGAAGGATTTGGAGGAGCTAGAACAAATGTTTCTCTTTAGTAATTTCTATGCTTGAGATTATATACAAAATCTCCATGTTCCCCTGAAAATTCAGCACCTCACAATTAACGGCTATCATTTAAGATACTGAATGCACCATGAAGCCTGAGCAGAGGTACTGAGCCTGTGAGAAGATGGAGAGTTTGGATCATTCTAGCACTATTCAGCTGGAAGTAGTATTCTAGCAGAAACTTTTTCAGAACAAAGAACTGAGCCTTCCTGAAACTTAAAAGTACTTACAATGTGCCGGAGCAAAGAAAAGCGACCTAAGTTATTTACAAGGAAGTAGATTGATGGCTTGGCTTTTTCTTTGTGCTGTTATAATAGAAATAAAGAGAAAAAGAAAGTATAGAAATATACTATATCTAGTATCTATTTGTTTTTTCTCATGTCATAGATTTCTATAAATAGAAATGTATTCTATCTAGTAAATATACACTTTTCTCTTGTTATATTATAGAATTAATACTTGTTCATTCATGACAGCAACAATTAGACATAGTCATATTAAATTTTAAACATCAATGTTTTAGTTTAGTGTAGAATGTAAACATCTTCTACATGAAGAATTTCCAGAACCTTGATGGTAGATAGTATTTAAGTAAAAAAACCAAGAGACTTGGTTTATGAACAAGTTTTGATCCATATTCCACCAGATATGGACCAAAACTTTCAATCCTTTCACCTAGTCTTGACAGATTTCTAATATCTATATTAGTTGTTTCAGGCAGCACCATAGGTCTCCATCCTGACAACAGTCACACAGCACAGCAGCTATTCCTTCAGTGTCCTTCCTGAGAAGACATGACTTCCCAGAAGAGAAATGACAAGCGTTGCTATACAATGATGTATTTTCTGGCCCAAACACAGTGATAGAAAAACTCATGGAACGGTTGTAAGAATCAATGATAACTGAAAATAAGTATTAGAGAAATGTGTACTTTGTCCAGTCTAGTTATAAAATTCTTGCAATCAGTGAACAAAATTTAGTATAGAAGTAAAGGACTATGGTATAAACTTGCCCTTTTGTAATTATAGATCCTCTTACTGAAATTAGCAAGTAGAATTCAAACACCCTCAAAGAAAAATATTCCTGCTTTAATTTTCATATTTAATGCAAATAACGCAGGGAAAAAGAGGAACAGCTAACGCTTGCTTTAAATATGGCAAGATAGGACATTTGAAAAAACAGTGTCCTGAAAGAGAAAGACCTGGTAATCCACGCCCTTCTGGTGTGTCTCAACAGCCTGGTTTGTGCCCAAAATGTAAGAAAGGAAAACATTGGGCAAATGAATGCAGATCAGTGAAAGACATAAACGGACAGTGGATTAATCAAGGAGTTGGCAAGTCAGGTCCAAAAAACCGGAAGTGGGGCCCTTGCCCTCAGGACCCACAAATATTTGGGGCAATGGAAAATCAGGAAGTTACATGGGGACTTTCGCAACTGAAACCCAACCTGCGCAACCCCAAGACCCACGCAGGGCCACAGCAGGATCCGCAGGATTGGACCTCCGTGCCACCTCCAGACTCGTATTGACTCCCCGAATGGAAGTTCAATTAATTGACTCTGACTTTCAGGGTCCTCTTCCAAAAGGTGTTGTAGGTCTTCTGTTAGGTAGATCTTCCACATGTTTAAGAGGCCTTAGAGTGCATCCAGGTGTTATTGATCCTGATTTTACAGGTACTATAAAAATTATGGTAGAATCTCCAAAAGGAATTACAGACATTTCTCCAGGTGATCGTATTGCTCAGCTTCTTTTATTGCCTAGTATGCATAATCTTTTTACAGGTAAAACAACAGAACGGGGGAATCAGGGATTTGGGTCCACTGGAGTTGACTTGACATACCTATCTCTAGAGCTAGATCAACGACCAATGTTAGAATTGAAAATAGAAAATAAGAAAATATTAGGACTTTTAGATAAAGGAGCTGATAAAAGCATTATAGCACAAAAGGATTGGCCATCAGGATGGCCTATCCAGAGTTCCTCTCTAACTTTACAGGGATTGGGTTTTGCCAAAACGCCTAATATTAACAGCAGACAATTAAATTGGGAAGATAAAAAAGGACATAAAGGTAAAATACAGCCATATGTGTTAGAATTGCCCATTACTTTATGGGGGAGAGACCTATTGAAGGATATGGGATTTAAATTGACTAATAACTATTCTGAATTTTCTAGAAAAATGATGAAAGAAATGGGTTATCACCCTAATTTTGGCCTAGGTAAACACCTTCAGGGTAGACAAGATCCTTCAGTGGATGTCAATGTGAAAAATGATAGACAGGGTTTGGGTTTTTCCTAGGGGCCACTGGGGAGGGTATTCCCATAACTTGGAAAACAGAGGACCCTGTGTGGGTTCCTCAGTGGCCTTTATCCTCTGAAAAATTAACTGCAGCAAAAGAATTAGTTCAGGAACAACTCTATCTTGGGCATATAAAACCATCGGTATCCCCCTGGAACACTCCCATTTTTGTGATAAAAAAAGAAATCAGGAAAATGGAGATTATTACATGACTTGAGAGCTATTAATAATCAGATGCAAATAATGGGACCTGTGCAGAGAGGACTACCATTGCTCTCTGCTCTGCCTGACTATTGGCCTATCATAGTTATTGATATCAAAGATTGTTTCTTTTCCATTCCTTTATGCTCGCAAGATAGTGAAAGATTTGCTTTTACTGTTCCTTCTTGCAATCATGAGGAACCAGATCAGAAATATGAGTGGGTAGTTTTGCCTCAAGGTATGGCAAATAGTCCTACTATGTGTCAATTATATGTTGGAAAAGCTATAGCCCCTTTGAGAAAGAAATATCCCACACTTAAGTGTGTTCACTACATGGATGATATCCTTTTAGCAGCAAAGGATGATAAATTGCTTGATTCTAGCTATGTAGATTTAGTAGGAATGTTAAAAGACAAAGGATTGTTTATAGCCCCAGAGAAAGTACAAAAAGATACAGTTGTTAATTATTTAGGAGCAAAAATTTCTAATGCTCAAATTATACCTCAAAAGGTGGAGTTGAGAAAAGACTGTCTTAAGACTTTGAATGATTTTCAAAAATTGCTAGGGGATATTAATTGGGTCAGGTGTTACTTAAAATTACCAAATTATGAGTTAAAACCAAATTATGAGTTGAATGGAGACCCTGCTTTAGATTCTCCAAGATTCCTGGATGAGGAAGCTAGATTGGCCTTAAGTAAGGTCGAGGAAAGACTGAAAGGCGCACTGTTGCAAAGATATCAGGAAAATAAGGAACATCCTGTTATATTTCCTAAAGTTACAGCTACTCAACCTATAAAAGGGGCTCCAAATATTTTTACAGATGGCTCAAAGACAGGTGTAGGAGCTTATCTTATTCAATCAGGAGACCCAGTGACTCATCAATTTTCTCCTGGATCTCCTCAGGTCACGGAATTGCAAATAGTCACCGAAGTTTTTAAAGCCTGTCCTTATGCTTTTAATTTGATTTCTGACTCTTCTTATGTGGTTAATGCTCTTAAAACTCTGGAGGTCACAGGACCTATAAAGCCGTCTAGTACTGTTAGTGCTTTATTCAATAGCCTGCATCAATTGTTATGGCAAAGAAAAGCTCTCTTTTTTCCGTTACACATTAGAGCGCATACTGGACTCCCTGGTCCATTGAGTGAAGGTAATGATCTGGTAGATCGCTGCACTCGCCAGCAATACATTTTCCAGGTTTCTTCCATAGAACTGGCGAAAGCTTTTCATGGATCTTTTCATGTGAATTCTAAAGCCCTTCAAAAGAAGTTTAACTTGTCCAGAGCTGATGCATGGCAAGTAGTGTTACAATGCCCTCAGTGTGTTATTTATCAACATCCTGTCTCTCTTGGAATCAACCCTAGAGGGTTGTTCCCACAGCACATTTGGCAAATGGATGTTACCCATATATCAGAATTTGGTAAGTTGAAGTTTGTTCACGTGTCAGTAGACACCTGCTCAGGAGTCATCTTTGCTACCCCGCTGGCTGGGGAAAAGGCTGGTAATGTAATCAATCACTGTTTAGAAGCTTGGGCGGCCTGGGGGAAACCAAAACAATTGAAAACCGATAATGGTCCAGCATACACTGGAAACAAATTTAATTCCTTTTGCAAACAAATGGATGTACAGCTTGTTCATGGGTTGCCATATAATCCACAAGGGCAAGGCATTGTGGAACGTGCCCATAGCACCTTAAAATAAATTCTTCTAAAACAATAAAAGGGAATAGGCTATAGTCATACCCCGAAGGAAAGAGTATCATTGGCTCTATTTACTATCAATTTTTTAAATTTGGATGCTGATGGACATACTGCTGCAGAACGGCATTATGAGCCATACAATAAGCACAAAGGCTTGGTAAAATGGAGCTTTGGACGCAACAGTCAATGGAGACAGACACCAACAATACCCAACAAAATCCTGAGCACATGTCCTTACCACAGATGGCTTAGGTAAGTTCATCTGAAATATCATATGTGTAGAGACAAGGGCTGAGCAATTATTGAGGAGTTTTTAGACCAGCACAGAGACAAGATGTTTATATACACAAGTGCTAGCCACAAGTGCCATCAAAGGTATAAATTACTTGAGCAGGCCAGACTATTCATATACTCCTTACTCCACTGCCCACACCATCTTCTCAAAGCCTCAGTTTAAACTATGTCAGAATAGAACTGTTTCCAAGTAGCTCAAACCCCAGGAGCCTAAAGAAATTGTATGTTGCATTTTTCTCATGTCTTGATATGTCTAGAGACAAGCAGTTGTTGGATCTGGTTCAGTGCTGGATTTCTTAACCCTTCCCTCAAGGTTGTTTTGTGGTCATAAGATGATGTTCTATATCAGAAACTAATCCACATTCCAGTCCAGAGACAAAAGTGAAAAGACAAGCTCCAGCTGAATCTGACCCTCTCCTAAGTAGCTTTTCCAGAAACCTCACTTCTACTTACAAACCAACAGCCACAATTGAGTTGTATGTCCTTGTTATCTGAAAAGTAGGCTGCAGTTTAGTTTTGAATTGAACATGCTGCTAACACTTCCTACAGCTGCATTATCTGAATTCTTTGAAAAAGAAATGTTGAGTAGAACACATCATCCCTACTTTTCCATTACCTTTCCCCAAGTGCCATGTTGCCAGGCCTTCTCATTGGTTTCATTATTCTCCTTCAAGAATATCAATATGCTTGAAGGGCGTGGGGAGGGGTCGAGCATGCACGTGTGTGTGCATGCACACATATGCACATGCATTGTATACGTATGAAGTAATTTCTGGTCCACATTGGCAGTAGTAAAAAGTTTATAATAAAATAAAACATAAATTTGTTAGGGAGAAGCCTATTCCTTTCCAGGCAATTAATTATATCAATGTTTCATTCTTTAGCATTAGATGTATTATGGAAAATAAACACTCTGTAATCTAGTCTCTCTTTCAATCTGTTGAAATAAAGAGATGAATCAGACAGATCTTGGGAAGTGAATATATTTATGACACACAAACCAATATGACTTAAAATTTGTAAAGTTATATACCAGACAATATTTTTAATTTGTGCTTATTTGACAATCCCATTCCTCATGATATGCTGTATTAAGAAACATACACATTAGAGGACTTGGGCTAAAACTTTGTAATAGTTGAAGATCAATTATAATTTCAAGAAAATCTATCAACCAGGCAGTAATTGTTCTTGAAGTCATATCCAGAGAGAAATATGGTAATATCACTAATAAAATCACCTTGGAAGAGTAAACTGATAATGTTCACCATGCATATTGTGTTGTTACTTGACTGGTTGCAATGCTCAACTAGCTAAGCTTACAGCTCTGACCAGGACCCTGAGCATTGCAAAAAAAAAAAAAATAGGCACATATTTACACAAATTCTAAATATGCTTACTTAGTATTACATGTTCATATAGCTATTATAGAAAGAAAATGAGTCACTAACTACCTCAGACATTCTAAGGAGATTCTAAACCTCCTAGAGACAGTTTTGGTTCCCCAGGAGGTGACAGTCCTGGGGCCTCTTATTAGCCCTTCTTATCTAACAACTGGGCTTCTAAATGTAAAAACAAGTCTATGGTTAAAATGACAGGGACACTGTCTAAGCTTCTATATTTCCAGGAACCCAACTCAACATCTGGTCCCTCCTGGTTTACAAGTTTAAACAAACCAAATATACTCTCTCTCTCTCTCTCTCTCTCTCTCTCTCTCTCTCTCTCTCTCTCTCTTTCTCCTTCTCTCCTTCATAATGACCTTCCATAGGGAGAGAAATAAACATGAGAAGCACTTTCAAGGTGAAAGAATTTCTCTACATTGGGAAAAATTTCCTTCACTCTGCATCCATGCTTAGACTGGTAACTGTCCTCCTTGGTGCTTAGAAATCATATGTAGTTTTGAATATACTTAGACTAGTTTTTATGTATATTTAGACTGGTGTAAGTATCCTTCTGGGTACTTAAGAATCATACATAATAGCCAGAGCCAATTGAAGACATGGGATAAAAGGACAACCAATATTTTGGTTCCTGTTCCAAGGTCAGAAAAGATCACAGGAGACAACAGGACACTCCCAGTTTATCCTGCTACTATAAATCACCTACTCTCTTGATCAGAGAGATTATAGATGCCCAGTGGTTAGACTCTAAACAGTGCACAGTCTGCAAAGATCATCCAAGAGAAGCCAGCACATCCCTGACCCATCCTAGCAGATGGTACAATGGCTGAGAGCCACAGAGCACCTCCCGCGTCCCTAAAATCTCTCCTAACAGAGCCAAAACTGACCGTCAAATGTGCTCTGTTCATTAGATCAAGTGCTAAACGAGGTAATGTTTTGAAAAGTTTTTCAGATATAATTAAAGTCCTCCATCAGTTAACCTGAAATAGATAGATCATTTGTGGAAGAAATGATCTAATCACATAAGCCCTATAAAAACAGATGAGATGACTACAATCCCAGCACTCAGCAGACTAGGGTAGAACAAACACAATGAATTGGAAGTGAGCCTGGGCAAGACACTGCCTCAAAAAATTAATTAATTAAATTAAATTAAAACAAAAGAAAATAATAAAATGCAATGCAATAAAAGCAGGTGGGAAAGGCTGAGAAAAGGATGTCAGATAAATCAAAGCTGGGGGAAGGGTCTTCTTCACGTCATTTCTAATTTAAAGATGAGTGAATGGGAAAGACTAAAAGCAACCTTCAGGAACCAGAAGCATCCTTACCTGAAAAGATCATGAAACTTAGAACTCAGTCAGTTCTTCAACCTCAAGGATCTAGCTCTAACACCCTGGACCAGTCTCAAAGGAGCTGCACCTGATCCTCCCAAAGAAACCCAGCTAGCCAACCTCTGGATTTCAGCCTTGGGAGAGATTGCTGATTTTCATGAACCCAGGCTATTCCCTAGTCTCTGATCCCCTTTGAAGGACTGAGGTTACAGACACGTTCTGGAGATTTAATCTTTTGCTCAGTGTCAAGCCACTTTGTTCATTCATGATTCCCATTTCTTCATGATTCAGTCTTTGAAATGTGTATCTATCTTGAAATTGATCCATTTCCTCTAAGTAACCCAATTTGTGGTCACATAAATATTCATGACAATGTCTAATAGTCTTTTCTATTTCTGGGGTGTCTGTTACAACCTTTCAATTGAAATCTGCTTTTATTTGGAAGTCTTCTCTCTCTTTTTCTTAGTCTAGCTAAGGTTTTTCTATTTTATTTTTTATCTTGTGACTTCAATTGGCTTTGGTTACTATATATGGTACAGAGAAGGATATTTGTGCCAGACTAAATATATACAAAGACTAATCTAGGGGGCGGAGCATTGTGGCAGACGAATAGCAGCCTCGCCAGGACTCTCTCCATAAAGGTTTGATTTTCCATCTGGGATCCAAACCCCGGACCCCAGCTAGCCCTGAATCTAAGGCCACAATCCCCAGATCCTGCACCAGCCCAGACACGGTTCTCCAGCAGCTTTCTGCTCCACAGAGGAATGGAGAGCCAACCTTCACCCACCCCAGGCTCCTGCCATTGCCATTGTATCCTTGCAGGTGCTCCCAAAGCCCTTGCCAACTGAGCACCTCTCCCTCCTACGGCCCTCTCCCTCCAGTGCCTGATCCTTAGGAGCACTTCTCTCCATGGTGTCCCCCACCCCATATACAGGCAGACATGCTTCTAGGGCAAACTGACCTAGCTCCGTTCAAGAATCCCACTTGGGACCACAGCCAGGCCTCTGGTAGATACCTGGGAACTGCTGCCACTGCTGGGAGGGCAAAGGCCAATTTAGGCAGGGACCACATGCCACGACCAGGAGGGCACAGGTATTTGCAGCAGGCAACAGGGACCCTGTGCCACTGAAGGGAGGACACAAGTTGGTCCAGGAATTTGAGAACATGGATTACATGAGCAATAGGAAGCACTCACCAAGTAATTGAATCTGGGTGGCTGGGCATGGAATCAGAACAGGTCCACCAAGTACTGACCCAAGGAGAGTCTAGAACCTTGACTCTCTACCCCTAGTGGGGGAGATAGCATTCCAGATCTGCTTGCTGCAGTCAGGTGGGAAAACACTGGGCTCTATAGTTCGGGGTGCTGAGGCTGTTTCTTCTGTAGCATACCAGTTGTGGACAGAGGCCTATGAGGTAGCTCTAAGACTAAATAGTCACATACAGAGGGATCCAGAAGGGTAAAGATCTGAGCGTGGCTGGGAGCAAAACACCCTAACAGGAAATATTTCTGTTTAAGATCAAACCTGGTGATCTTTCCACTGCAAGCAAAGCAGGCTGAACAGAACTCCCCAGGGTGCCTGAGTCCCACTCCCCTACCAGGACATGGGCAGAAACCAATGAAAAAAACCCACAGAAATCAAAGACAGAACTCCCCAACTCAGGGCCCCTAGTCCCATTATGGAACAGGAAAGTGGCAAGTAAGTGGAGACAACATACAATCACAAACAGAAAATAATATGACTCCTGACCACAACTGCAATGCAAACATGAAGCAGTTAATGGCTGATATGGAAAGTATAAAAAAAGACATGAAGGAGATAGAGCTCACCAACACAAGACTCCAGACTGAATTTAATGGAGAGAAATATGAATGAATTCAGAAACACATTAAGTGAATTGAAGGTGAACCAACTACAGGAGGAACTAGACAATCAATTGATTAAATTTGATGAGGACTTAAGAAAACTTAAAAATGATTTTCAGGAATCCCTATCAAAAACAAAAATTGACTGGAAATTGGATTTCACCAAAAGAATTAGAGACTATAAAAAAATTATAGCAGAAACCAAAAATGAAAGGGAGTTGATAAGAAACCTCCCTTGAATCAATCCCCAGAGTAGACAATCTGGAGGAAACACTCTCAGATGTTGAGGACAAGAGAGAAGGAATCAATAAGGATGTCATAAGTTTCAATAAATTCAAGAAATCAAGTGAGCAAAATTTGAGTGTTCTATGGGATACCATAATGAGGCCCAATATTAGAATCATGGGGATCCCAGAGGGAGAAGAAGCCCAGGCTAAGGGCATAGGAAATATCTTCAACAGAATTATTCAAGAAAACTTTCCCTATCTAACAAGAGAAAGTACACTCAACTTTCAAGGGGCCCAGAGGACTCAAAACAGACAGGGCATAAAAAGGAATTCTCCAAGACACATTTTAATTAAGATGCCTAACATAGAAAGCAAAGAGAAAATACTCAAAGCTGCAAGAGAAAAGCAAACCATAACTTATAAAGGAAAAACCATCAGACTTACTTCAGACTTATCATTAGAAACCATCAAAGCCAGAGGGGCATGGAATAATGCTTTTTCAGGGTCTAAAGAAGTATGGCTTTCAACCTAGACTACTGTACCCAGCAAAGCTATCCCTCATAATAGATGAAGAACTGAAAGTGTTCCATGAAGAAAACAGCTCTATGACTATTTGAACATAAATCCAAAATTACAGAAGATTCTATAGGACATATCCCACACAGAAGGAACAAGAAATCTACCTCAGAAGAGTACCAGAGATCTGTCATGACAATCACAGTCAGTGTGCTAATAACAGCAGCACAGACAACAACCTCCATTAACCCTTCAACATGGCAGGGCTTAGAGCAAAACTCACAGTTATATCTCTGAATATAAATGGATTTAACTCCCCTATAAAAAGGAAAAGACTTGCAGGGTGGATCAGAAAAAATGGACCCTTCCATCTGCTGCCTTCAGGAAATGTACCTTATCTCTAAAGACAGCAATCTTCTTAGAGTAAAAGGATGGAAAACAGTTAATCAGGCATGTGGAAATAAAAAACAAGTGGGTGTGGCTACATTAATCTCTGACAAAATAGACTTTACACAAAATCAATTAAAAAGGTTCATGATGGCCACTTCTTACTCATCAAAGGAATGATCCAACAGGAAGATATCACCATCATTAACATAGGCACTCCAAATAAGGGTGCAACACAGTTCATAAAAGAAACCCTACTCAAAAATAATGCAGAAATAGACTATAACCCCATCATAATAGGAGACTTTAATACACCTCTACCATCTCTAGAAAGATGAAGCAAACAGAAGATCAGCAGGGACATAATGGAGCTCAATAACAACATTGACCAGCTGGGGATAACAGACATTTACAGAATGTTCCACCCCAAAGACACAAAATATACATTCTTCTCAGCGGGGAATGGGACTTTTTCTAAAATTGATCATATACTAGGCCATAATTCATCCCTAAAGAAATTCAGGAAGATTGACGT
This sequence comes from Zapus hudsonius, assembly GCA_004024765.1. NCBI lineage: Eukaryota > Metazoa > Chordata > Mammalia > Rodentia > Dipodidae > Zapus > Zapus hudsonius. Next base: position 7,430 of record PVHP010016146.1, on the reverse strand, counting down.
AGTTCCTTGCATCATATCAGACCATAATGCATTAAAGGTAGAAGTTAAAAATGGAACAGGATCCAGAAAATGCACAAAGTACTGGCATCTGAACAACTTGCTCCTAAAAAATGATTGGGTCATCCAAGGAATAAAACAGGAATTTCAAAATTTCCTAGTAGTAAATGATGATGATATCAGAATTTGTGGGACACAATGAAGGCAGTCCTGAAGGGGAAGTTCATTGCACTAAATGCCTTCATATCAAAGACAGAGAATATCAAATCAATCATCTAATCATCCACCTAAGATCATTGGAAAAGATGGAAAAAGCTAACCTAAGGAGCGCAGGACGAAAGGAAATAATTAAAATCAGAGCTGAGATTAATGAATTGGAAATCAAGAAAATGATTAAAAAATAGATAAATCAAAGAGTTGATTCTTTGAAAAAGTTATTAAGACTGACAAACGCCTATCCAATCTAATCAAACGAAGAAATGAGAAACCCCAAATCAACAAAATCAGAAAGGACAAAGGTGAGATCACAAACAGATACCAGACATTGGAAAAATCATCAGGTCATACTTCCAAAACCCCTACTCCACAAAATTAGAGAACATGGAAGAAATGGATAAGTTTTTGGACACCTACCAATTACCAAAGCTTAACCCAGAGCAGATAAAAGCACTAAATAAACCTATAACATTCACAGAATTTGAAGATGTGGTCAAAAACCTTCCCAAAAGGAAAAGCCCAGGACCAGATGGTCTCAGCTAAACTACACCAAGCCTTCATCATAGAGCTGAAACCACTCTTTCTGAAGCTTGTTAGAAGCATAGAAAAAGGGGGAAGGCTTCCAAACACCTTCTATGAAGCTACAATTGCCCTAATCCCCAAACCAGGCAAGGATGCAACAAAGAATGAGAACTACAGACCCATATCTCTGATGAATCTAGATGCAAAAATCCTGAACAAAGTCCTAGCAAACCAGATACAATGCTACATCAAAAGTATTATCCACCCTGATAAAGTTGGCTTTATCCCAGAGATGCAGGGATGGTTCAACATGTGCAAATATAAATATAAATCGATAAATGTAATTCATCATATTAATCGGCTCAAACACAAAAATCACATGGTTATCTCAATAGATGCAGAGAAGGCCTTTGACAAAATTCAACACCACTTCATGTTCAAAGCTCTGGATAGAATAGGCATAAATGGCCTATACCTCAACTTAATCAGGGAATTCCCACTCAATTCAGGAACAGGACAAGGCTGCCCACTCTCACCACTGCTCTTCAACATAGTGCTTGAAGTTCTAGCCCAAGTAATTAGACAAGAGAAGGGCATAAAAGGGATACAAATCAGAAAGGAAGAAATTAAACTATCCCTCTTTGCAGATGACATGATCCTTTATATATCAGACCCAAAGAATAGTATCAGTAACCTCTTGAAGGTGATTAATGCCTTCAGCAATGTGGCAGGATACAAAATTAACACACAAAAATCAGTAGCCTTTCTATACGCAGAAGGCAAGCAGACAGAAAAAGACATCAGAGAGACTGT